>PVLD010005199.1:0-115109 GCA_004027595.1 Dinomys branickii
TTTTTTTTTTTTTCTGTTGTTGAGAGGATCAACTGTCTGACTAAATTTGCATGTCTGTATATGGGTCCATACATCTACAATTCGAAGATGTCAATGGATAAAGCAACAACTACTGTTGAGACCATATCTCCTTGTCTATAGATTAGTTGTGATTGTACTATTTTCTATGATAATGGGTGTCTGTTTGTCAATATGTTTTTGTACTTTTATGTTTCTAAAATAAAAAAAAAAAATAAAAAAAAAAAAAAAGATCTACTAATACATTTGACATAAAGAGATACACAGGGCTGGGGAGATAGCTCAGTAGCATGAGTGCCTGCCTGGCAAGCACAAGGTCCTGAGTTCAATCCCCGGTACCACAAAAAAATAAATAAATACATAAATACTGAAAAGGAAAAAAATCCTGTTTATAGTACTATGCCAATAAGTCAAAGTTTTTTAAAAATGACTTTTGTATAATTATTACAGGCATATCCACTGAGAGAAATTATCAATTTATTCTAAAACTCGCTGGCGAAAAATCCGTGAGGAGCACATGCATATATATTCTCGGCGCAGGCCCTGTGAATCACAGTGCAGCTGTTTCCACGCAGGCCCCGAAAGCCCACGGTGCAGAATCCGCGTCAGCACAGGGCTGCCTTCCGTGTTTCTCCCTTCCCCGCTGTCCCTGTTGACTCCAGCGGCTACCCAGGCTTTCAGACATACCATTGTACACACATCGGCTGTAACTGTTTTTCTAGCTTCACCACAGCTTCCCTGTCTCAGCCGAAAGCTGTCAGCCCTGTGAAACAACCCAGCTGTGCTGTCTTTCTTTCAGTACATGCACACAGCACACACATGTGTGCACACACGTGTGTGTGTGTGTGTGTGTGTGTGTGTGTGTGTGAGCTGTTTCCCCGCACTGGAATTCCAGGAAGGCAGGGGTAATTTCTGCCTCCCTGCCGTGGCACACTCTGGAACATCATAAAATCTCAATAAATGCCTGCAGGCTCTCTCCAAAGCTGATCCAACCAATATACATTCCCTTAGAAAAGTGGTTAAAGGACAAGGCTAACTTTCCAAAGCGAAAACATTTTTGTTAGGAACCACATTTGTATTCATTCTCTCCCTAAATACTGGTTGAATTTTTAAAAAAGTATTGCAGAAAGGAAGTGTAAGGCTCCTATCAGATATGACTCTCCCAATCCCCAACCCGTCTGCAAGCAGAGGCACTGTTCTCAGCCCCGTACTGGTGTCCTCGGCAGACACAAGATGTCTTAAAAAAGGTAAGACGGAGCATGGAGTCTTCCAAACACTCGGACATCTGAAGACACCCAAACATTCACACTAGATGCAAAGACTCTGCTCACTGAGGCACAAAACACCCAGAGCACTCTGCCCACTGAGTTTACGAAGATCTTCCCGCCTAATGTTCCTTGCCTTCTTCCAAGCGTATGAAAAACCTCTTTGCTCCAGATAGATGGCTTTTCGCTCTCTGTCTGCCTGCATTGAGCCACAATAAATTCCAGGCTATTTTCCTTTACACCAGCCTGGTGGTCTTGGCTGGTCTCTGCCTCATGCTTTTCCTTACAGGAAGGAGCAACCCCCTTTCTTAAATGTTACTGATCACGGCCAGGGATTTAGCTCTGTGGTGCAGTGCCTGCTTGGTAAATGTGAGCTCCTGAGTTCGATTTCCAGTATCAAAATCAATAAATCAATGGTAATTATCCGCTGAGAAGGGAGATAACAGAGACAGGACTTCCGCGTCTGGCAGCCTGGAGGGAAGATTTGCTACTGCGAGGGTCCCTCGCCTGCTGACCTGTAACAGCAGGGGCTGCTGTGTTGCCACTGACGCTTCACTTACCTGGGCACGGGCCTCCTGCTGTCACCTTCTCCTCCACCCAGGGCTCTCTGCCTTGCTCCAGAACGGAGATCACATCAGGTTTGGATATGGCAAGACCTGGAGACGAGAAGAAACACCACTGGTTATACTTCGGAGGGCCCCAGAATTCATTGCAGCGCTTGGTCCCCGAGCAGGTGAGACAGCTGCAGGAAGGGCTGGAGGAAGGGAACACAGCCTCAGCCAGTGAGCTGCCCTCTGGCCACTCACACATGACCAGCTGATCACCACACTGCAAGGCACCAGGAACCAAGCAGGGGGAACAGACACGCCCCGGACAAGCTCCAAACTAACAGACCAATCGCCTTACCCAGTGAAACCAGGTTGCCGTAAGTCTCCAACATCACATCCCTGTACAGTTCCCTCTGTGCGGGCGCCAGCCACTCCCACTCCTCTTGGGAGAAGACTACGGCCACATCCCTGAACAACACTGGCCCCTGAAACGAAGGCACGAGTGACAGGCATATTTCAAGGAATCAAGCCAATGTTTGGTAGAGGGGTGAAAGGAGCTGAAGGGCTTCGCAGGAAGGGTCTGCTCCGTGAACAGAGAGGCTGGGGCTTGACGCAACAAGTGACAGAGGAAATGGGCACGAGGAAGACGGTTTTCATACTCTCAAACACACTCTTTCCTGCAAATCAGGTCTCCTGTGCACAGGTCTGAAGTGGGGATTAGAAAACTAAATGGACTTTTCCTTACTGAAGAGGACAGTGTAATAAAACACTTCGCCCACTGTGCTTGTGTATAATTTCTCAATTGAGGTAAGACTACTATTTCTATTTTCATGGAATAACAAACAAAAGAGACAGCTGATAGACTTTTCCCAAAAAATTTGTTTAAAGAAACTTTGAAAAAAGATCTTAGAAATAGGTTTCCATGTAGACCAAGAAGCTCCTGAAGACCTAAGTTCATCCTTCTATCAATATATATATACTCTATTTCTTTATACCTACATTTCTCTTTCTTTCTGTCTGTCTGTCTGTCTTTCTTTCTGTGTGTCATCATAAGGATTGAGTGCAGGGTCTCTGCACTGAGCTACATCCCCAGGCTTGCTCACTTGCTTTTCTTTAATTCTGTAATATTCTTCATTTAATTGTATTTCTCTATCTATCTATCTATTTATTGAGAAGATCCCCCTAAGTTGCTAATTGCCCAGGCTGAGTCTACACTTGTGACCCTATTGCCTCAGCCTCCCTGAGAGTGCTTGGATAACACACTGTAACTCCCTGGTGGCTGCAAATATTTTCTTGAGTAAAATCAGGAAAGATCACTTTTGTTGACCATACGGTTTTCTATCAAGTGAAAGGAATGACCCAAACACCCTCTTATTTTGGATTCAGAGGTTGGATCAGATTCCTCCACTCTTGCAAGCCCTGATGTCGCACCTGTCAGGCTGATGACCTAAGCTGCTAAGGCCTGTCATCCTTACCTCCACACTTCTCTTGCTCTTAAGCTGAAGAAGCCAAGGGAGAATGATCCATAATCAAATGTTCTGCAGCCACAAGTTAGAATTTAATTCTGGCATCCAATTTCTCATGGATTCACAGCGGAGACTCAGTCACACCTCACTGTCAACCTCTTCCAAAGCAGGACACTGTACCATTGCCTGAATTGAGATCAGTGAACCCTACCTCCCCTGCTTTTCCATGTGACCCTTTTCCTGTGATCCTGAGTGTCCTTTCCAAATCTCCAAATGTCACTTCCCATAGGAATGCTCTCAGCTCCGATAGGGAAATATATTTCCACTCCATCTGGCCTCCGAGCCCAAGACTGGATTTCAGGACAAGTAGAATGCTACCCGAGTAAACTGTCCGAGGAGCCAAGGGGAGAGGGACTAGCTGTCTGCCTGTTCCTTTTGTTCCCTAAAAGTGGGGCCTCTGAGAGCCAAGTGGCCCCCCAAAGTGGGGCCTCTGAGAGCCAAACTGACAGATGGAACCCACCTGGGAAGTTTCAGGAAAAGGAAAAGAAATATTTACATGATTTGAAAACTCACGAGGGACATGACTTTCAGAATCTCAAGGGCTGATGGGTCCTCGTCCAGGTTCCTCTGCTGGGGATGGACTGAATCATAAACTGCAGAGCTGGAGGAAGAGAGAGTAAACATGAGGGCAGGCCTGCCTCACAGCTCCCAGAATGCCAAGGTTACAATTCCCACCTCACTGCCCCCACCCTCAACTCAGAGAAACGGGACAAACTGTAGTTGTCACTCAACTACTGGAAACCAGCTTTAGCTGCTGCCAAGGCAACAGCAGTCCTTTCTGTGTCTTTTCCCCTAAACCGCCACAGGTTGTGCCTTACTGCAGACACAAATCTCAACACTGGGATGCTCATACCAGTTCCAGAGACTGAGACCTACCTGCTACCTCAAAGACAAGGAAAGCACTCCTCAGTCAGGGAGTAAAGAGGGCCTGCATAATTTGCATAGCTCCATGCCTAAATAAAAGCCTGCCCAAGACCAAGCCATTTAATTCTCTTAGGCACCAAATGTAACATCCTCAAAAGTCTACCTGACTCTTTTCCCAACTTCCAAATTTAAACAGCTCCACAGCCCAATCTGAGGCTTTGTGGATATCGCCTCTAGGGTCTACCATGAGTCAGCAAGTGGGGTGGCATTGCAGGGGACAATTTCAGAAAGTAAATAGAGCAGGCCCGAGACTCCATTAACAGCATACAAATGTGCCCTCCTATAAAGACAATGCAGCATACAAAACTATACACCATACATTTGCTTAAAAACAGAACACAAAGTTAGCACACTAAGTCCAGAATAGTTGAACCACTTTTGGCACAGCCATAAAATGAAACACCACACAACTATCAAAACTGATGCTGGGCAACAGTAAATGCCAAAGAATGATATTCACAACTAGATCTTTGGCATAATATGAGAACAGTCATCAAACAGAAGTCAAACAGACCTGGCCACTGAAACATGGGCTCAAAACAAACACACACACACACACACACACACACACACACACAACCAACTGAACAGAAAACAAGTATTTTACATATTATCATTTAACTTCCCCTTGAGTTCATCACTAAATATTACTTTGTAAAGGAGTGCAGGACAGGGCCTGCCATGTTACAAATATTTCACTCTAAGATGTATATATTTGTGAATCTTGCTTAATAACACACAGTAGGAAGTTTTTCCATATGATGACCACTTTTATAAGCAGTACTGCATCCCACTACGTGCACAGCCTGTGATTTACTCATTTGTTTCTCCATTACTGAATGTACAACTTCAACAAGGTCAACTAAACTGTCTCCAGGGAAAATCTCTGCTTCTAAACTAGTGGCTCTAAATCTTCTGGGGTCTTGCAACTCTTAGAGAACTTCATAAAACAAACCTTAGTTCACCAAGGCATATAATAGTCAAGAAACAGCAATTTAGCACAAGAACAGAATATGAAGAGCTATTAGAGAAAAACAAGGAAAGCCCATCTGAATCACAGCTGACTTCTCAACACAAACCTTCAAGTCAAGGAGAGCTTGGAATGAAGTATCTCAATCCCTAAAAGAAAACAACTTTCCATCCCAGTATGATGTACACCGCAAAACTACCTTTCAAATTGATGGAGAAATAAGGTACTTCCCTAACAAAGAACACCTGAAGAAATGCATGAACACCAAACCAATACTCCAAATGTTCTGAAGGGCATGATTTATTTATGCCTTTTATTAACTACCATTTCCTAAAACTTTTTTTCAATAAAAGGAAAGAAGATGTTGAAAAGAAACAAATCTTCCTTCCAGATTAAAAAAAAAAAAAAATCTACACATGCAAATAAATGCAAAAGAGGCGAGATTCCAGGGACGAGGACCCCCCCGCCCCGCCCTCTCGTGAGGGGGGAGGGGTTAGGGTGGGACGGAGCACGCAGGGGCCCCTGGGAAATGTGGTCCAGAGCCGTAGGAGACGCGCGCTGACGCGAGGCCGACCCTCCCAGCGCATCTCGGGCGCAGAACTCGCCAGGGCACGGTTGCCGCTCTTGCAGGGATCCTAGAGCTCAAGAGAAAACTCAGAGCCCCTTACCTGCCTGTCCGAGATCCTGGTGGCATTGCGGGCGCGCTGCGTAGCCCAGGACGCGCTTCCACTCAGCACTAGCGGACTCGCCTCCTGGAGCCGGAAGATGGTGTAGTCACCGCGGTCGCTTCTGGGAACTGTAGTCTCCAGTTAGCAAGGCTACGGCCAAACCCTGATGCCTCATCTCGCGATGTTTCTCAGGGCTAGGCGCGCGTAGATACGAGTGGCATGAGTTCGAATCTCTTGAAAGCTGATGTGCGATTTTCTGTAAGCGAGAGACTGTCGCTGTCTATGAAGTGGTTATTGTGCAGGTGTGTGATATTTGGTTCTAACACGATGTAGCTCGTTGAGTGTGTAAGTAGGGCCTTTTAATGGTGAATACACAACTCTGTGTGACTGTGTAAAAATGTATCTGTAGTATTTTACCAGCAGGATTGGAAAGAGAAAGAAGCCTTAGCTTTTGTCCGGTAATTAATTACAAATACATGTGGTAAGATTTGTGGTTTATGAAGGAGAATGTAAATTGTAAAACGTGTGGAGGAGTTAGTTTCCAGGCAAAGGACCAGACTGCCACAGGTAAATTGTTCGTCCTCTTTGGTGTGGAAAAGTGTGAAAAACCGTCTACTTCACACGTCCTGAGGCAGCATGGTCCAGTATGTTTACAGGTATGAGGTCCTGGATGCAGGTTAGGCCCTGTTAGGCCTGGTCTCTGAATGAGGGTTCCTTCCCTACCTTTGACCCAGGCCCAGAATCCAAGCTAAATGCTGCCTGATTTGATTCTCTTTCCTTAAGACCATGTGACTTCTGTAATGTAGCAGTTACTGTGTAAACTTTAGAACCAAAAATTCCCAAGCCCCATTGTCACAAATGCACCTGAATTTTGACAATTAAAAGTGAAAATGGGGCCAGGTATACAGCTCAGCAGCACAGCACCTCTTTGGCAAGCACAAGGTCCTGAGTTTGATTCCCGGTACCAAAAAAAATGAAAAGGATAATAGTGCTCGGTGAGTTTTTTGGGTGACTAAATGAGCTAACATATGGAAAGTAATGTTGCAGCTGCTCCTGCTCCCGATAAACATAACAATGTGAAAGAAGCTAGAGGTTTCTTTCTCCAGAGATGCTTATTCCAGGATTGCCTTTTTATGCATGCATACCTTGCATCATGGAAAAGAATAAACTCCAAATTGGTCTGAGGTCCAAATCCATACAAGTACCAAAAGTATACAGAGGTGAATTTAATAATAACCTGTATATGTGGAAGAATATTTCAATTATGGCTCAAAAATCCAGAAGACTACTACAGCTCTAGAGAAAAGACTGTTTTTCAATCCCCAGTACCGCAAAAAAAAAGAAAAAAGAAATAGAGAAAAGACTGTTAAAGCTGTTGTGCTAGGCAAAATACACTATAAGGAGTGCACATAAATAATGAGTGACCCAAAGAAAAAGATCGGGAACTTTCATTTCCTTTTCTCCATTTATGTCCTCTCAGATGCAGCCTAGGGTTGCTTTTTTAAAGCTACAATGTTAGGGCATAAATTAGGATAAATATGGCACAAATATTGTTGGATCAATAACTCTTATGATTTAGTTATTGTAGGCTGATCAGGTCTGCAATCTCCCAAATGAGTGGACAGCGAAGGCTTAAATAGAAGAGACAGTTGAAATGATTGTAGGCCTCCAGGAGGGTCTAACTCTCTTACTGAATTTGAGATTCTCTGGGTTCAGAGCAAGACTTCTCTGGGAAGCCCATATTTATTTGGTTTTCAAAGAAGGGGGTTACTCAAGAAAACATAGGAATCTGAGCAGGACCTTGGGAGAATTTTCCCAAGTAGTAAATTATGTCGATCAGAAGAACTGCCGTATCTTTAGGTTGGTATTTATTGTAGGAGTGTGGAGCCTGCGGGTATAGTCTCCTTTTAGTTAGTTGGGGTTGGAGCCAAACATCCTCAGCTGTAGCCTTATCTTATCCTTTGAGGCGTGACCACTTCGTAGGCCAGTGCAGCCCTCAGTGGTGACCAGTGTGACACACAGAGGTTTACTTACTATGAGTCCACTACCAATCCCCAGACAAGGTGCCTAAGCTTCAACTCACAATAAACATGGAAAGCCAATTGGTTAATGTTAAATCCTGCTCTGAGCCACTTTGTAGTGGCCTCCAACAAAATATAAGGCAGGTAAGAGTAAAGCTCTTAACTGGATGTAATACTCAGAGCATTTGTTATCCCTTGTAGATATATAGTAGGTTTCAGGCGTGGATTGATTTAGGGAACCTGCCTATCTACCTTCATGTCTGAAAGAAGGATTATCTTCGTAAGAGTCCTCAGAGGGTCCTGGATACCAAGGAGATGAGGACTAAAGTCCACATCCATAAAAACCACTAGAGGGTTTTCACTAAATGAGAGACTAGTTCTCTTTTCCATTTAAAAGATCCAAGTGGTTATATTTTACATCCTGTATTTGACACTGAGCCATAGTTTAATATTTCTGCTGCTGAAGCAATTTTTCTAACATTTCATAACTTTCTTGTTTCTGGGGAACTGATACGGGTACAAGTCTGCCTTCCTTGCATAGAAGGTCCTTAAAATATGAAGCCAGTGGTAACATGTTTAGATTTTAACATATGCATAGTGGGACATTCAGACAATACTATATTTCCAGATTTCAAAGTTTAGAAATTATGTTTTCAGAGAAACACCTACCATACACATCTGCAAAAAGATTCTCAAGCCCAGCATGCATTACTATCACCCCTCTGCCTCCCATACCCACTACACACACACACTTAGCAGAATACCTAATTGGACATGAAATCAGCAGAAGAAATCAGTGTCTGGTGCCAGAGGAAAGAGACTGTGAATGATCACATCTAGGGCTGGGGGTGTGGATCATTGGTAGACTTCCTCCCTAGAGTGTACAAAACAAAACAGCCCACCTCTCAAAGCATGGCCCAAGTTCCCTTGGACGTCATGAAGTGGAGCCAGAGAAAGGCCCAAAGTTCAGAGTAATGATCTTAGTAGACAGCATCTTGAGGAAATATCCCCCTCACTGAAGAGGACACAGTGAACATTATTGTTCCTTCACAAATACCTGCCATTCTGACATTACCTTTAAGAGGTTGCTGTGGCTTTCATGGCCTCCTATCTTTCCAGCTTCCCTTTACCCACAGAAACCCTGCAGCAGACATCAGACTTACTGATGAAAGATGGAATGCTTTACCAGTAATATTGATGAGGCCCTTTATCTGACTTTATTCAACATACTGGAAAACTTTTAAAAACAAATACAAATCAGAAGGAAAGAAATCAAACACTTTCTGTTTGTAGATATGATTGTCCACAAAGGAAATCTGAAGAAATCTACAAAAACAAACCAAATGTTCCTAGAAGGAATGACTGAGTTGGAAAGTATCAAGATTAAATTTAACAAAAATTGAGCAACATTTCCCTGTACTAAAAATGATCTTAGATATAAACCTAGAATTGGAGTTCCTGGGTCATATGGTAACCCAGGAATGGGGCATATGGACTGAATGCCCCCACTTCAATTTATATGCTGAAGTCCCAACTCCAATAATTGAGAATGCAGTGTATTCGGAAATAGTCCTTAATGTGGTTCAGTTAAAATGAGGCTGTCATCGTGTCACTAATTCATTAAGAAGCGAGGACAGCCTGGATGTGTGGACATGGAGGGAAGAGCCATGTGAAGAGAGAATTCTAAGAGACTATAGGAGACTGGCCAGGTCCCTTTCCCAGCAGCACCCATGGGCAACCAGCCCACTCCTCGCGCTTTCCCGACCCAGGCACTGCAAGTAGAGAGCTGATCCTACTGCCGTGCTTTCTTTGTTCCCACGATGCAAGAGCAAATGAGGATGAGTGAGAAGGCCAACTCTGTTAGCATCCAGGCAGCCAGGGGCTCTTGCCTCTAAGGCAGAGGAGCCCCGAGCACGCTCAGCTTCCTTTTATTTACCCAGACGTGGATACAAGTAATTCAAGTAACACAAAACTCATCTGTCTTCCAATATTCGTTTAGTACATGTCCAAGTAAACAACTTAACCTCAGCTATGTCAACTTTGCCCTCAAAGCTGCAACTGCCAT
Organism: Dinomys branickii; assembly: GCA_004027595.1. Taxonomy (NCBI): domain Eukaryota; kingdom Metazoa; phylum Chordata; class Mammalia; order Rodentia; family Dinomyidae; genus Dinomys; species Dinomys branickii. The sequence continues at coordinate 10,006 of PVLD010005199.1, forward strand.
CATTTCCACGTCATGCTTTCCTCACTGGGCTCACAGATGAAGCCATTTAGGCCTTCATCTTCCTCCGGTCTCACAGCAGAGAGCTTTCAGTAGAAACCAAAGCTGCTGACAGCTGTCCTTGAATTTCCAGCTTTCAGAACTGTGGGGAAATAAATTTCTGTTGCTAAGACATTCACTTTATGGTATGATGTTATGGCAACCTCAGCAAATCAGCACACCACGTTTAATTTCTTGAGGAACTTCAGGAATATTTCCCAGAGTGGCATCATTTTACATTCACACTAGCAACGTGGGAAGGTTCCCGTTTCTTTTCATCCTTGCCCACACTTGTTACCTTTTGTATTCTGTCCATCCTAGTGGGCATGAAGTGGGTGCCATAGTGGTTTCATCTACTTTTCCCCAGTGACTAGCGATGTCACCCGTCTTTCACGCACCTAGAAGCCATTTATGTATCTTCTTTGTAGACATCTTTATTCAAGTCCACTGTACATTTTTAAAATGTGCTATCTGTATTTTTATTATTTTTCCTATGGCTTTCTGAGACAGGGTCTCACTTTATAGTTCAGGCTAGCCTTGAACTCACTATGTGATCCAGACTGGCCTCAAATTTGTGGCAGTCCTCCTCTCTCAGCCTCCTCAGTGCTGGGATTACAGGTGTGTGCCAGTGGAAATGACAGCAAGTAACTGCATGATCTTAAAACTCTTTTCCTTTATAATGTGTATCAGTTTAACTGAGAGTGGTGGTGCATGCCTGTAATCCCAGCACTAGAAAGGTTGAGGCAGAAGGATCTCAGGGAGTTCAAAGCAAGCCTGGGCAATAAGGTGAGTTCCAGGCCATCCTGAAATACACAAAGAGACCCTCTCTCAAAAAACAACAACTAGAATATGTATCAGTAAAAATTAAAATTTAAATATATATACAGATATTTATTACCAGTATCATTTTTTTCAATTTAAGTCTCAGATTAAGAATGTTAGGTCTATAAAGGTCAGAAATATTGTCTGCTTATCCAGTGTTGTATTCCCAGAGCTCACAGCAGTACCTGACACACTGCAAGCCCTCAGTAAATGAAGAAAGAAAAGCTCAGGCAGAGAACAAATACAAAGTACACAAGAGCAGTGAAACCTTTAATCACAGCTGTCCAGCCAGCGTCTTTGCCCAGCATGGCCGGCACTACGCATGCGCACACAGCCCTTCGCGACAAGCCACCGAACGGCCGCAGTCTGGACGAGTCCGCTGCGCCTGCGCAGTCTCAGTCGCCCGCGCAGGCCTGGAGCGCGTTGCCCTGTGCCGGACTCCACTTCCCAGCGGCCCCTCCGCGGCCCTGTCAGCCTGCGAGAGCGCGCTGTGTCTTTGTGAGCGCGGCGGGTTCCTGAGTTGCGGGATCTCAGGCCTGCGGCGGGGGAGGCGGTGAGGACCCGCGGGTGCCCGGGGTCTGGACAGGCGAGCCACGCAGGGAGCCCGCGAAACACGTGGGCGGTGTGGAAATGTAACAGTGTGTGACAGTGTGAGACCGTGCCACCGTGTGTGACCACAGGAGACTCTGACCGTGTGAAAATGTGACGATGTGTGACAGCTGGGAGGACCATGTCACCTGTGACAGTGAGAGACCGGGAGAGACACCCCTGGGATGGTGTGAAAATGTGACTCTGTGGGACTGCCGGACAGACCGAGGATCTGTGGCAGAATGGGACCGTGCCACTGTGTGGCCATGGGAGGCCCTTGTGACCGTGACAGTGGGAAGGACCTGTGACAGTGTGAGACCGTGCCACTGTGTGTGATATCGCGCGATAGCGCGTGTAACTGTGTAAGCAGTGCATGTGACTCTAACAGGATGCGATCATACCAGTGTGAGAGTGTCTGAGCACTGCGTGGGACTACGGCTGTGGAAATATGACACTGTGTGTCAGCGTGAGACCCTGTGACAGTGTGTGAGACTAAGAATGCGTGTCACAGCGTGAGACCGTGCCATCATATGTGAGCAGCCCTATGACATGGAAGCTACAGGGGTGCATGTGACACTGACAGTGAGCCCCTGCCACTAGTGTATGTGTAAGACTGTTTTACCCTTTGAGACTGAGGCATTGAGAATGTATAATGGTGGGGAGCATATGAAAGTATGTGTGATCAGGGTGTGATTTTGTGAACAGAGTTTGACTATGTATGGTGGGCTGACTAAACTTAGGTGGTCTCATCCCCAGAGCTAGGGTGTCTTACCACTAAGTTATGTTGCTCCCTAAATGCTTTATTCTTCAAGGCAGTAAAGTCCAGAGGAGAGGAACTCATAGTTAATGGTTGTGGTGAGTGTTCATGTATACCTGTATACCCTGTGTCTCACACACACACACACACACACACACACACACCACCCCCCAAAGAAATTGCTCAGGAAAGTCAAGGGCTTGGTTTTCAGGTGCATTTTGGTATAACGCAGGACCATGATATCCTGACTCTGGTTCATTTTATTCCAGATCATATGGCCCTTCAGATGCATACTCTGTGTAAAGATGTTTTCTTAGGGCACTCGCTCAATAACTTTATCTCTCATTTCTGTAGAAAGAGTGGGGACATATTTCATTTCATCATCACCATCTTGTGGAAAAAGGAAAAATTTAGACCTAGTTTCTAGTTTGGCTTAACTATTTATGATCATGAGACCTTAGTAATCACCAATGCAACACCTTCATGCATGAAAAGGTGGAAAACCCTTGCTTGGTAGTACCATTGTGCAATTGCTGTCACTGTTCATGACTATAACCGAGGAGTTAGGTATTCACAAAATATATGTTGTAGTCTTTAGACATAAAGCACATGGGGAAAGGGATTATAAATTTAGTTAAACTGACTTCATTCAGTGACACCTCAAATCTACCTCTGTAGTGGAAGGACAAGAGGAAAGAAGAGTTTCTAGGCCTGCGAAATTGGGAGCCACAGGGCAGACATAGCGTTTTTATGGTTTCTTTTTTCTTCTCCAGCCCTGCTGCCTCAGGATACTGTCCTCCCACAGAGGAATGTGAAGGAGGAGGACAGAACCATCATAAATTCTTAAGGTCTTAAAGCCATGTCCAAGGTAAGAAATGTTGGTTCTTGCTTGAAATGCCGGGTTTTTTCAGGTTATATGAACATTTTGCTTTTCTTCTTAAACTTCCTATCCTGACAGCATCTCATCTATCCAGTGACTTTGTTCCTCATGGTTTCCATTCCAGAAAAAAAAAAAAAAGGAAGTCCTAGAAAGGGCACGGGCTTCCTTTTCCTCCCAGCTAGTTTTCTCGTCTATTCAAGAATTAGTTCAGGACCTCCCATGGGGTCAGTGTTCAGTTAAAAGAGCTCTCAGGAATAGACTCCCGGAAGGGATGTGAAAGCCTTCCTTGTGGGAATGTGACTCAGTGATGCTGAGGCGTTCTCGTGTGAATGCTAGCATTGAGCTCTCCATTACCTACGTTTGAAACCTGGACAAAACAGGAGGGCCATTGGGTAGACTTAATCATAGATTACAGCAAAGTCTCTTGTTCAAGGTGATTTTGTGGAATGAGATCTATCTGGGTGAGTATTAAAGTGTAGGTCAACTAGGCGGTGATTCTTCTAGGTACTCTGTGACTTTTGAAGGGTAAGAGTTGAGAGAGTAGTGAGGTTTCATTTTAGGGACATCCTGAGTAATAGCAGGTTGCAATGATGATGTTCTAGGTCATCCAGTTAAGATCAGTGCATTAATGCAAAAAAAGGACATTTTCTGGGAAAAGAAAATAATGAGGGAAACAGGTGAATCTATATTTTTTAAAGCTATAAAAAACGTAACAAAGAAAACAGTGAAGCGTGGAATAGGACCTAGAAGAAACAAATGAAAAATGAATATATAATGTCTAGAAACAAATGCAGGTATAAACATTCTATGGGAATGGAAAATATTAATTCATTGAACATAAAGTTATTAAAAACAACTACATGCTGAATCCTGTGACAAATAAAAATAGACATTCTCTTCACAGAATTTAGTATCTACGATTTTGCTTCTTATATAATATACTAGAATAATTTTAAATGGCCAGTGAAAAGATGGATTATTCAGTTAGTAAAAATATTTTTCATCACACTCAGAGATTGCATAGGCTCAATATTTTTGAAAACATAAAAGCTGCTATAAATATAGAGAACAGTTATAAAGAGATTAACTTAGATTCAGATACCATGTAGAGCAGCACTATAATGATAATGATAACAGAAATGTTTTATATCCTCTCTGACCAGTATAGTACCCACTAGCCACAACTGGCTATGGAGACTTGTATGTACTGAAGTGTTGTTTTAACTAACAAAATGATTTTTTTTGGTGGTACTAGGGATTAAACCTAGGCTTTCCCACTGCGCTACATCTCCATCATCACCATTATCATCATCGTTATTATTTTGTTTATTTTGTGGCAGGGTCTTGCTAAGTCACTAAGCTGTGCAGGCCAAGCTCGACTTTGTGATCCTCCTACCCGGGCCTTCCTGAGTTTTGGAATTACAAGCATGTGCCACCACGCCTACATCAAACTGAACTTTTAATGTTAATTGATTTAAGTTTAAGTAGCCGTGTGTAGCTAGTAGCCAGTGTACTGGACAAACAGATCTAAGCCCAAGAACACTAACACTAGGAAGAAAATTAGGGGGTGAGCTTGTCCAAGTTATTTATTTCACAGGTGAGGAAAAAGAGATCAAGGGAGGAAATTGTCACATCCTTGCTACCCACTGGTGACTGAATCAGATGTAATGAGTTGTACTATACACTGAGGATCAGTAACATAGATGATGCTGAATGACAATTTGAAGAGGATGAAAGGAAATAACTACACTGTGGAGAAGCTGCAAGAGACCTGTTTCATTCCCAGCCTAGTACCTTCACTGGCTTGCCATCTTACTGGAATGAAATCCCACCCTCACGCTGACCTATAAGACCCTGTGTGCACTGGCTCCTCGCTTTCTCAGACCTTGTTTTCCACAAGTCTTTACCTCTCTTCATTCCCGTCACAATGACCAGTTTGCTGTCCTTCAAACTTACCAAACTCCTGTGTGAACTTTTGCATGTTCTCCCATTTCTTTAATTCTGCTCCCCTAGACATTGGCATGACTTGCTCTCTCAATTTCTCTAAATACCATTACCTCCTCATTTAGGCTTACCTTGACTGTCTTATGTACAGTAAGCACCTCGGTCACTCTCAGTCACCTTCCACTCCTGTTTTTGTTACAATGTTTTATACTACCTGGCATGGTATGACCTCATGTTTGATGTGTTTCTCCCTTGGTAGAATTTTAACTCTACAAGGGAAGGGACTTTATTTTGTAACTTTGTATTTCTGACTCTTAGAATAGTGCCCAGTAGGTTGTAGCAGTCAGTAAATATTTGTCAGATAAATACATGAATGAACAAAGGAATGAATTCTTCATCTGTGAGTTGAACAAGGACAGCAGGGGCCATAAACCTTCTGTTTTCTCTGTCCGACTTGGTAAATCAAGAAGAGAAAACACAGTGTGATGTACAGAGTAGACCCAGCTTGTCAGCCCAAGCGCTGTTTCCAGACCCCATCTAAGCCTCCTGAACCATAGTCTCTGGGTGCTATGTCCCGTTGAGTTTCCCAGGGATATTTTAATGCATTTCCAAAAATTCTTAATACCTTTCAAAAATTTTTACCCAAAAAGTATATTTAAAGTGCAGTTGCTGAAAATTGTACATAGTTGGCTGGCTTTTTAAAATGCAGCCTGATAACCTTGGTCTTTTAATTAGTGTTTAGTACATTTTGGTTTAATGTTATTACATATAGATGTATAGTAAAACCTATGATACTTGTGGTTCTTTTCCACTTATGCCATCTGCTTTTTATTCTTTTGTTTTTCCTTTTTGCCTTCTTTTGGATAAATCAGGCGTCTTCCCCATTTTCTTATTAATTATACATAATTTTTATAAATCTCTTATTGGTTACTTTTAAGGTAAGATACACTCATTACTTATTATATAATAATCTCCTTTACTGCCCCAGTATATCCTGATTTCCCCAAATTGAGAAATGCTGAGGCATTTAGTGTGACTAACCTGTTATTTTATGTTTGATTGATTAAAGTACTCAGTTATTGCCCAGTTTTTTTGCATATATGTGTTATAAGTCTTTTTTTACCAGTCAAGATTCTCTTTGAAACTATGTATTTCTCATAAGAGAATATAAAAGCAAGCCAGAGAAACCCTCTAACAGTTCTTTGATATACTTTGGATTCTGCCTCCAATTTTTGCTGTATACAAGATGTTTCTTCGACAGTATAGACAGTTTGACTCTAACCTCGGCCTGTGTCAGGACTTGAACGCTAGCTGAGCAAGAACGCGTTTCTATCATTGCAGGATTTGGTCACGTTTGGGGATGTGTCTATCAGTTTCACTCAGGAAGAGTGGGAATGGCTGAACCCTGTGCAGAGGGATTTGTACAGGAAGGTGATGCTGGAGAACTACAGGAGCCTGGTGTCACTGGGTAAGGAGGCCCTTCCATAATGTAGAGTCTGCACGAAGAATCGTGTTCCAGTGATATGACTGGGAAGCCTCCCCTCTGCTTCCCAAACTAAATTTCTCTTTCTTAAGCTGGGCGAATTGGTATGCACCTGTACTCCCATCTACTTGGGAGGCTGAGGCAGAAGGTTTTCTTTACTCAGGAATTCATGGTCAGCCTGAGCAACATAGCTCAGGCTAAAAACAAAAGCAAAAGCTTTTGTGCTCTGCAAAATAGGTTGAGTTTTTCACAGTTGTTAGCTTCACTGGATGATTCCTGAAACTTCTTCTCCATTCTTCCCTCCTATAATGCCCACATCTTCCTGATCACCAAATAACTTGTTCTGATCTACAGGGGTAGCTAATTCTTTTTTTATTTCTTGTAAGCAGGAATTTCTGTTTCTAAGCCAGATTTGATCTCATTATTGGAACAAGGAAAAGAGCCCTGGATGATGAAGAAGGCAGGAACAAGAGACATATGCCCTGGTGAGTGAAAAGGAACTAGGAAAAAGTACGTACTAAGCAGGAAGAGCTTAGCTATTCTGAAAGGTTATAGCTTATACATGGTGCTTCCTAGATAGATTTTATTAAAGGCTCAGGGCCTGAGAAGAAACCCTGAGGCATCTCTACCATGAGTTCCCTAATGTGTTCTCTTTGTTGTCTCACAAATTATTGACCTCTCTGTTAACCTGTATTCCTGTTATATGGGTTCAAATATCACAGTGTTTCTTTCTCTTTATCTTTTGGTTTTATGCAAGTTGACTCATTCCACTTTTTAAAAAATCTACACTTTTTTCCTTTTCCAATTATTCATTCTTTTCAGATTCAAGGATCAATATATTTATTAACTCATTTATTCTTTCCCTGAGTTTCTGCTTTAAGCATAGCATCCTATTAAATTCTTGGAATTATTCATAAGTTTTTAAACCATCAAAGGAAAAGAAAGCATTTCTAGTTTTATTTTTATGTCTGGTAACTGGAGGAAGATAGCATTTAATAAAACAATCAGAAGAAAATAGGTTAGTAGGGAGAAAAAGATGAATTGGCTGGAAACAGAAGAAATTTATTTTTATGAGATGTGAGTTTTTCTAAGTCTAGAAATGCAATATACAATGAAACTGAGAAAGAGAGGCTCAGAGAACTCTGATTTAGAGATGTCAATGGGAATGAATATCACCAGTTTTAAGAGTTTAAGAGGTAAAGCCTGAGGCTGAGGACTTCGTGGGAAAGTAGATCTTTGACAACCTTCTGAGCATCCTCCATGGCAAATAAATTATCTGTCTATAGTTTCTATCTTTAAGTTTTAGCATTTTAATTTTTCTAGATAATTATCCTCTTTATTTAGGTCATCAGGTTTATTTCCATGAATTTGAACAAAGTGGTCTCCTAATTCTTAGTAGTTTTTTAATAATAGTTTCCAATTTTAATTTATTTTATATAAGAAAAATTTTAAATAAGAAATTTTATTATTTTTGAAAGAATGTATCAGGCTACTACTCATAAATCAGTTTTATTTATTTTTCAAGACCCAACTTATGGATTTATCTTGTTAGTATTAACATTCTTCTGTTTTTCAATTATTTTTGTGTATTTTCTTATTAATTCTTTCCATTTTCTCATTTATTTCATTCTCCATATTGCTGAAGAGAAAGGTAAATTAGTTAATTTAATTCTCTTTTTTTCAGCAGTGAAATTATTAAGGGCTATGAATTTTTCTCCTTCTTCACCTGTCTTCTACGGGTTCATTATTGCTGTTTCCTATATAACCTGCAGTTTTAAATTTACCCTTTACTCAAGAGTTGTTTAAAAGATATTGTTCTGGTTTTGTTGTATTTTGATCAGATTGTTTTATTTTAGTTGATCTGATAATGTTAACATCAGAGAATATGTAGAGAGTAAACTGGACCCATATAAATTGTACAGTTTGAGGAATTTTGACCCTGGCATACACCCACTGATATGGGAAGCAAGTCCAATGAGACAAGCACTCACTGGAGACAGAAAAGGCAGCAACAAGCAAAGCTTTATTGGAGAGCCGGCTGACGGACAGTTTCTGACCAGGAGCCAGAGAAAATGTCCACCCTGATCTGGGTCTCACCTTTGGTTTAAGTATATTTTTTAGGTTTCCATAGTAACCATTACCTCATTTTTGGGAATTTTACAAGAATGTCACATAATTATCACAAGGTTTGCCTTTCCCACATTGGTCAGCCAGATTCCAGATGACCATTGTGGTTTAATATTTAGCCTGCTTCCCAGTCTGTCCTGTTTGTTCTTGTTCTGTTTCCATTTTATAACTCTGTTGTAGTTTATGACTAACCAAGGGGAGGAGGTTTAATTACATTTTAAGTGAACTTTAAGTGACTCCTCTTAAAATGAAGTTACAAAAAGAAAATGGAGTCTCTCTTGCTCTATCAACATGAAAGCATCACACGTTTACAGTCTTTCTCTCCACCTCCAATTTCAGTGAGCCAAATGATCTCTCATTTTAGATTAGACTGTACCATACAATTTGGCTTATGTTATATTTGGCTTATTTCACTTAGCACAATGATTTTGGAATTCATCCACACTGGTACATGTTTGAATAGATTATTTTTTTATTGCTGAGTAGTAGTCCGTTGAATAGTATTCACTGTGAATGGATAAATACACTTTCTGTTACTTTTATCCATTCACTTAGTGATAAACATGTGGTTGTTTCTAGTTTGGAGCTATTCTAAATAAAGCTGCTATGAAGCTATCATGTGTAGAACTTTAGGTAGACGTATATTTAATTTTTCTAAATTTAGTCATATGGTAGTTACATAGTTAGTTTTGTAGGAAACTGCTGGTTTTCTAAAGGGATTACACATGTTACATTACCTCTAGTGATGTGTGAGCATCCCAGGCGCTTCATGCCCTCATCTAATCTTGGTATTGTCAGTGCTATTTTAAATTTTAGTGGCTCTGATGGTTGCTTTGTCATTTGTTCTTTCATTTTTGTGTTGGTTGGTTACAATACTGGGGTTGAACCCAAGGCCTTTGCCCTGATCCACATCCCTAGACCTGTTTATTGTTTGTATTTTGCTTTGCTTTGTTTTGTTTTTATTTTGATACATGGTCTCACTAAGTTGCTAAGTTGCCCAAGCTGGGCTGAATTTATGATCCTCCTGCCTCAGCCTTCCAGAGTACTGGGATTATAGGTATGTACCACTATGTTTAGTTTGTTTGTGGTTTTTAAAAAGGATTTCTGTATTGAATACTATGATAAGCACTTTTTATATATTTATTAGCCATAAGTCTATCTTTCATGAACTGTTTGTTAAATCTTTGCCTCTATTTTATTGGGGTATCTTATTGAGTTTTAAGAGTTCTGAATAGGTTTCAAATAAGCTCTTTTCATTTTATATGTACTGGAATATATGTATGACAATTTTGGCTTGTCTTTTTGTTTTTCTACTGCTATCTTTGGTAGGACCATTGCTTTTAATTTTTATAAAATCTAATTTATTAATTTATCTAGTCAGTGTTTCTCATATCTAAGAAATATTTGTTTTGCTTAAATTCTATTATTTTTAAGAAATTGTTATAATAGCTATGTCATAAAGATTTTCTTCTAGCAGTTTTATTGTTTTAGCTTTTACATTTAGGTCTGTGATCCACTTTGAGCTAATTTTGATGTTTTTTCTGAGCTAAAGACTGAAGCTCATTTTTTTTCTGTTATGAATATGCTGTTTCTTCATTACCCTTTGATGGAAAAGACTGTCTCTTCCCCATTGTATTGGTACCTTTGCTGAAAATAGTTGAATACATGTGTTGTGTGGTTCTGGTTCTGTATTGTGCTTCATTGCATTGATTCACATGTTTATCCTTTCACCAGAACCACACTGTCTTGATTACTGTAACTTTATAGTAAATTTTGATATCAGATAGTGTTATTTGTAAAATTGCTTTGACTATTTTAGATCACTTTGTATTTGATATAAATTTTGGAATGAAATTGAGAATATCTACTTAAAAGTTTGGATTTTGGTTGGGATTATGTTGAATTTATACATCATTTGGGGAAGGATTAACATCTTAACCACACTGATTCTTCTAATGCATGAATATAGTATAAGCCATTTATTACAGATTTCTTTGATTTCTCTTAGAAATATTTTAAAGTAGCAAATATAGTGGTGTTGTATGTCTTTTACACCTTCTTCCCAGAGTCTTATGGTTTGGGTGCTATTACATATATAATTTTTTAAATTACATTTTCCAGTAGTTTATTGCGGGTATGCAAATAATGTAAAATGATCTTTATATTAACTTTATATCTTATGAATGAGCTAGATACATTTTGTAGTAGTTCTACTAGTTGTTTAGTAGACTTTGGGGATTTTTTTGTACACTTTTCTTTTTTCCTTTCTGATCCTTGCCTTCTTTTTCCTTGGTATTTTGCAATGGTTAGCACCGCCGGTACAATGTTGAAGAGAAGTGGTAGAATAAATACACTTGTGTTGCATCAACCTTAAGAAAAAATATTTATCTTTCATTGTTATCTTAATACAGGCTATAGATTTTTCTTAGATGTCTAATCAAATTAAAGTAATTCCTTTCTATTTTGGTATACTAAGTATTTTTAAAATAAATGGGTCAGATAGTCATTGTACATCTATTAAAAGGATCTGTGATTTCTTTTTTCTTTACTCTGTTAAGATGGTGAATTGTGTTGGTGATTTTCAAGTTTGAAACCAGTCTCGTATTCATAGTATCATATTTTTATCATTGCTGGGACAGAATACTCAACACTGTGAGGTTTATTTTGGCTCACAGTCTGTAGTGGTTTTAGTCTGTTGTCAGATGGCTCCAAGGTAGTGGGGTGTGACAGACAGGCATAGCAAAGGAGAAACATTTCATGGCATGGCGGCAGGAGGTAGAGTAAAAAGGGCTGAAGCAAGGGAAATAAACCCTTCTGGGCCATGCCTCTAGTGACCCACTTCCTCCTACCAGATCCCACCTCCTAACAGCAAGTCAACTATAAACCCCATAATCTACTCATCTTTGAAAGCCTTAACTTTAAGCACATGAGGATTTGGGGGGACATCCTTATATAAACCACACTGATGAGATAAATTCTATTTGATCAAATTATGCTTTCCATATATTCCTGGATTTGCTGCAGTTTTGTAAGTTTTTCACATGCATATGTGCTACATTGGTCTTTGGGTTTACTTTCTTATAATTTCTTTACTTGGCTTCAGTATCAAGATAATGCTGGCCTTATGGAAACAAATTGGTGGGGGGTTTTGTTTTGTTTTGTTTTGTTTTGTGAAAGAATTAGGTAGAGTGTTATTATTTCTTCCTTGAGTTTTTGGTAGAATTTACTAGTGAAGACATCTATACAATTAGTATTTTTTATGTAACAGGTTTACTGGATAGTTTTTCCCAAGTTATCTAATTTGCCTTGAGTCAGCTTTGACAGGCTATTTTTTTAAGGAATTTGTACGTTTGTCTTAGTTGCCCAATTTATTAATATGAGCTATTTGTAATATTCTTATCTTTTCAATGTCTATAAGATGTGTAATAACTTCTTATTAATTCTGATGTTGCTGATTTCTGTTTGCTGCTTTTTCTTGATAAGGGATCTTTCTAAAGAACCTACCTATGATTTGTTTTCTCTGTTGATTGTTTTCTAATTTGTTATTTTATCTACTTAGTTTCTTTGTTTCTGTTTACTTTCCTTAAATTTATTTTGGTCTTTTCCTCTGTTCTGAAAGTGCCACCTTAGATTATTGATTTTTATACTTTAATTGTTTAATATAAACATTTAAAAATTAAATACTTTGCTTTAAGTACTATTTAAGCTATATCCAAGAAATTTTGATGTTACGTTATCATTATCAGTCACTCCAAGATACTTGTTGATTGCTCCTGTTATATTTTTTGACCTATGAATTATAGAGAAATAGATTAATTTGCAGATGTTTGGAGTTTCCTAGACAACATTATTTATTTTTTATTTAATTTTGTTGAAGTTGGAGAACATACTCTCTTTGAATTCAGTACTTTTCTTTATTGCCACATGACTCATGGCCTGGCATGTGATCTGCCTTACTGATCACACATGAATACATGTACAGTGTTAGGCATATTGTTCTGTTAATATAAATTAGATCAGCATCATTCATCTTGTTGAGACCCTCTATATATTTATTACTTTTTATCTAGTTTGTTAGTTGCTGAGCATCTCATATTACAGTTACGTAGTATGATTATGAACTTACCTATTTGTTACTTACATTGCCGATTTTTCTTTTATTTGAGGCTCTGTATGAGATGCATACCTGTTAGTAATTATTTCTTCTCAAGATGAATTCCCTCTTATCATCATAGCATGTTCTCTTTACCTTTGGCAGTACTTTCATTTTGAAGTTTACCCGATATGAATATAGGCACTCTAACCTGATGCATACAGTTTGTATGCTGCATCTTTATGTATTTAGTTGTTATTATTTGCACCATGTCCTCATTAATGTGAGTTTTCTGTGGACAGCCTTGGGTCTTCCTTTTCTATCCATTCACGACCTCTCAAGTGGCTGTGTAGTCAGTTAATACTTAATACACAGTATAAGCATTCCTAATCCAAACCCTGGAAAGCTCCAAACTCTGAAACGCTGATAGAAGTGGAAAATTTCACACCATAAAACTTGTTTTATCTATAAAATTATGCAAAATATTCTACAAAATTACATCTATTTTGTACGTATAAGGTATATATGAACCAAAAATAAAGAGCTGAGCATTGTGGCACACAGCTGTAATCCCAGCACTTCAGAGGCTAAGACAGGAAGATTGAAAGTTCAAAGCCAGCTGAGCTACATAGCAAGATTCAATCTCCAAAACATAATAACAATAAAATGAAAAATGAATGAATTTTGTGTTTCATACTGAGGGCGCATTCCTAAGAGATTTCATTGTGTGTACATATAAATATTTCAAAATAGAAAAAAATCTGAAATCCAGAACTCTTCATGCGAGAGAGTTTGAATAAGAGATACTCAGTCTCTAATTATTTGCATAATTTTATTTGAATATGCCATTACATTTCTTTTTTCTTTACTCTTTTATTTGTACATCAGCCTCCCCCTGCCATTTTTTTGATGTTTTGAGATGGTTTTGAACTCATTATGTAGCCCAAGGCCTTGGACTTGTAGCAGTCATCCTGCTTCAGCCCTTCGAGTGCTAGAATTATATGCATGTGATACCACATCTGCCTCTTTTCTCTTTCTTATCTTCCTATCTCTTTGACTTCTTATAATATTTTTGAGAATTTTTATTATTTTTGAGATATTTTAATTATATATGTTTATATTAAGCTTTCAATGGCTACTGTTGGACAATACTGCTGAAAATATAGTCTGGGACCAGTAACATCCTCTGGGGACTCACTACAAATGTAGATTCTCCCCATGGTGAATACATTCATTATGTATCACAAACATATACTAATAAACATTTTTTTAAAGAAAGAAATGGAGCCAGGTATTTAGTTCAACAGCACAGTACCTGCCTAGCAAGCACAAGGTTCTGAGATCAATTCCTGGTACCAAAAAATAAACAAATAAAAAAGACATAGAGATTGTTAACCTCTTCTAAGGTTTACTCAATTAGAATTCTATGTATGGGGTATGTAATCTATTTTAACAAGTTCCTCAGGTTATTTGGATGTACTCTAAAATTTGAGAATCAAGGCCAAGCATAGTGGTGTATACCTATAATCCCAGCACTTGGGAGACTGAGGCCTGGGGATGTTTGTGAGTTTAGGACCACCCTGGGCTACAAAGTAAGCTCAAGACCAGCTGAACTGCATAGCAACACCCTGTCTCAAAAAGACTAGAGTAAAATAATATAAAAGAAAAGAAAAGAAAATTTGAGAATCATTGTTATAATTATTATAGTATATAAACTTTTCAGTCTAATGAGAATATTAGGAATGACTGTATTTTCATTTGTACTTTCTTGTCACTTTTATCAAATAAATCTTCATTTAACTAGATTCAATACTACCTTACAGTCATTTCATACTCTCTACCAGTGAGCCTTCAGGATTTTATCTTCATGTTGACATTCAAGGAGACGCTCATGAATATGATTTGTAATTGTTTCATTAGAGGGGAGGTTGGAGTTTGAAAGAAAATTAAGACAAGATTTAGAGTCTCAAAGTATATTGTCTTTAGTATTTTTTTCCTATTTAATTGCATTCTCTACTATGGTATCTTATCCAGTTTAGTGGTAATATTCCATTTATTTTTAGCCATTTACCCAATTTATGCAAGCAAATCATTCTGAGATGAGTTATTATAATATTTCATGTTATTGTTTCATTATTTATTCTGTAGCTACTAAGCACCTTCTGTATGCCCAACTTCTTCTAGACGATGCATGTCCAAGAGAAAAAAGGAAAAAAAAGTTACTGCACATGAAAGTTTATAGTCTAATGAGGACAGAGTAAATTAGCATATAAAATGTTACATAAAAGTGAGGTAGAAAGATAGAGAATGATAAATACATACAATTTTACATTGGGTGGTCAGGGAAGGTCATAATGAAGAGAGAAGTTGTAAGTAGAACCTCAAGTGAAAAGGGCATTAAGGGATTGGGTAAAGCAGATACTGAGACATAGACCTTCCAGACAAAGAAAAGCAAGTGTATTGTTCTTAGAGTGGGGATAAAATGAGTACCCCTTTGGTACAATGGTGGAAGCAAGTATAAGTATGAGGTGATCTGAAGCCAGGCCTAATGGTGCGTGTTTATAATCCCACCCACCTTGGGCAATTTAACAAAATGCTGTCTTAAAACAAGAAGCAAAGGGCTGAGGGTGTAGCTCAGTGGTAGAATGTTTGCCTTGCACATGCAAGGCCCTTGAGCCTTAGTTTAATCTTCAGTACTAAAAAGAAAAGAAAAAAAAGGAAGTACTCCAATTTGAGACTGAAAAATGGAAGCTAGAAGATTAATTCTGTGTTAATAAAAGCAAGGTGTTTGATACAAAATTGAGAGGTCAGTTGAAGTTTATATTTAGTTGGAATTTACCATCTAGGAAATGATTTTCATGAAGAACTTGCCGCAACTGCAAAAGTTTAACCAGAGAGTTTCGTGTGCATTCTAGTACGTGTTTAGGTCTGGAGGTCCAATGGAAGTGTTATATTGATTATATATGATTGATTTAAAATATTAGTTCTTAAAGGTAATTAAATTAAGTTGAATGCAGGATAATCTGCAACAAGAGAGGAAAAGTGTTAGAAGTTTGTATAGCTACCTTAGATATAAAATGATAATTTTAGATGACCTTTCAATTTTTTGTGCTTTTCTGATATACAGTTTATTGCTTGTAGATGATTAACGTATTTCCTAAATCAGTTTTGTTTAGCCATTGTTGTTTATAATATTAGTTTTTAGACTGCTTTAAAAGCTGTTAAATCCTTAAACTTCTTTTGTATTTTATTTTTCAAATTTTGTTTTAGAAGTTTATTATCTTATAATCAATAAATACAACACATTTATTTTAATATCTTTTAGATTGGGAATCTATATTTAGAGCCAGTGAATTTTCATCAGAGCAAGATATTAATGAAGAATCAGCCAAAGTAGTGGCAATGGAAAGAAACCATCTTAGTTACATCCTTGATTACCCCAATTTGAAAGAAAATTGTGAAAGTGAGGACTGGTTTGAAAACAAGTTGAGAAATCAGGCAGTACGTTCTAGTCAGGTGATCATCACTCATAAAGAAATCCTCCCTGAAGATCAAAGTAATGAATATAGTAAGTCTTGGCAAACATTCCAACAGACTGCAATATTAGATGTACAACAGAGTTTCCCTACAAAAGAAAGAGTATGTAAACATGAGTCACAAAAGAGAAGTTACCGGAAAAAATCCGTTGAGATGAAATACAAGAAGGTTTATGTGGAAAAGAAACTTTTGAAATGTAATGAATGTGAGAAAGTCTTCAATCAGAGTTCGTCCCTTACTCTCCATCAGAGAATTCATACTGGAGAAAAACCCTATGCGTGTGTTGAATGTGGGAAATCTTTCAGCCAGAGTGCAAACCTAGCTCAACACAAAAGAATACATACAGGGGAGAAACCTTATGAATGCAAAGAATGTAGGAAAGCCTTCAGCCAAAATGCACACCTTGCTCAACATCAGAGAGTTCATACTGGGGAGAAACCTTATCAGTGTAAAGAATGTAAAAAAGCCTTCAGCCAGATTGCACATCTTACTCAGCATCAGAGAGTTCATACAGGAGAGAGACCTTTCGAATGTATTGAATGTGGAAAGGCCTTTAGTAATGGTTCATTCCTTGCTCAACATCAAAGAATTCATACAGGAGAGAAACCTTATGTGTGTAATGTGTGTGGGAAAGCCTTCAGCCATCGTGGATACTTAATTGTACATCAGAGAATTCATACAGGAGAGCGACCCTATGAATGTAAAGAATGTAGGAAAACCTTCAGCCAGTATGCACACCTTGCCCAACATCAGAGAGTTCATACTGGAGAAAAACCTTATGAATGTAAAGTATGTAGAAAAGCCTTCAGCCAGGTTGCATACCTAGATCAACATCAAAGGGTTCATACTGGTGAGAAACCCTATGAATGTGTCCAATGTGGGAAGGCCTTTAGCAACAGTTCATCACTTGCACAACATCAGAGAAGTCATACTGGAGAAAAACCTTATATGTGCAAGGAATGTAGGAAAACATTTAGCCAGAATGCAGGCCTTGCTCAACACCAGAGAATTCATACTGGAGAGAAACCTTACGAATGTAATATTTGTGGGAAAGCCTTTAGCTATAGTGGATCTCTTACTCTACATCAGAGAATTCATACTGGAGAGAGACCCTATGAATGTAAAGATTGCAGAAAATCTTTCAGGCAACGTGCACACCTTGCTCATCATGAGAAAATTCATACTATGGAAGCATTCTTGACCTTTTCCTCTCCCTCACCTTCCCCATCCAATCAATTACCAAGACATGTGGGTTTTATCTCCTAATTCTATCCAGAATCTGACCCCTTGAATCCATTTGCATTTCATCATCTTTGTCCAATATGCGTTAATCTATTTAACAAAGATCCTTAAGAAAATAGCTTTCTATTTTGTCTCCCTGTATTCTGCATTGCCTTTGTCAGTTTTCCACACTCCAACCAAATTTGTATTTTTTAATATAAATTTTTAATCTTATCATTTGTCCTTAAAATCCCCCAGTAATATCCCATAGTTCTTAGGTTAAAATAAACATTACTCAAAATAGTCCAAAAGATCTCCCTGACCCCCAATTCCTTGTTCCATACTACATTCCAAAGCCCTCATGTCAGTATCTATCTAATTCAATGAACATAGCTAGATTTAGTAACTCATACCAACACTAAAAAGTTCTGGGTTCCAGTCCTTGCTTTTCCATTTTCTAGCCCTAATTTTGGCATAGCATTTTGTCCTGTGTAAGCTTTAGTCTTATTCATATTGTTGAGATATTGGTACTACCTCAAAAGTCAATGGGAAAATTAAATAATGAATGAAAATTACTTAGCAGAGTGCCTAGCATAAACAAATAACTCAGATATTAGTGTAAAATAAAAAGGAACCATGACAAAAAAAGATCTGACCATGAACCAAAAATAAGCAATAACACGACTGGGAGAGTGTAAGATTTTTTAATTTGAAATAGTAAAGTTGAGTGCTAAGATCTAATGTAGGATGACCATTAGATTTTATGATGATATAAGTAAGATGGTGGCTTGTATTTCAAGATGAATGTGTGGATTTATGACTTGGTAAGAAAAATAACATCATATAGATATTCAAGTTGCCAGAAGCTAGTTAAGAAAAACAAACTTAGGAGGTAGCATTTACTGAGATGTATTCATCATTTACATGTAAGCAAAAGCAAAATGCTAATTTAAAATGATACAGAAAACTTGATCAGTAACCAAGGAATAATAGAAAATGAACTGTAAGTTTGACACTCTTTCTTAATTTCAGGCAAATGAATTGTATCAAACCTATATCATTTAAAAGGAGTTGTTATCCCAGCCTTTGGGATGTTGAGGCAGGAGTATCACTGTAAGTTTGAGGCCATCCTGGGTTACAAAATGAGTTCAAGGCCAGCCTGAACTGCATAGTGAAACCCTGTCTCAAGAAGAAAAAAAAAGTTACTACATTTCTAAAATTCCAAAGCTAAAGGGGAAAAGAAACCAGAACTATAGGTCAGTCAACACTCAGAGCGACTCCCTTCAATCATGCTTGATATGATACGCATTGAGTTTTAAATGAGTAGTAATACCTTTAGGAGGACCTGTGCTTTTAGTTCTCCCAAGTTCAAAATACTTCCTAATACCTTGTGTCCGTCCTGGTCTGCTATTTGCTGGCTCCTGAAGTCTTTGAGTATGCACTCAATGGAATGAAAAATGCACCTATAAATGTAGATACAAAGAGAATTATCAAAGTTTAATGGAGAATAGAAATGAAAATATGAATATGCATTAATCCTCTGCTATGAGAATTTTCAGTATTATACAGATGTCAGTAGTAGAAACCTACTGACACAAAATTTGAGTCATTTTTAAAGTTTTGAAATACTGTGAGCATACACATTCATACAGATACATAAAAGAAAATGCATAAAAGTGATATTTCACATCAGTGGTCTCAGTATTGGGGAAAACAAGAGTACTGAGAAAATTGATTATGTTCTGACAAAAATTATCCTTTCATTCTGTTTGGCTGTGGAGTAAACATTAGAGGACACTAACACTGGAATGAGAACATCCTTTGTAATTAAGTGAAAGCCAAATGCCTCCTTCACTCTTCCCACACACAGAATCATAGATTGTGTAACTAGTATGAAAGTTCTATATGATCAAACATAGTATAAATGATTCTTTAATGCCTAGATTGGGAGAAAAATTTTGCAATATATGTAACCTGTGAAATCCGTATCCTTAATACAGAAGTGTTCCTACAGATTAATTGTAAAATGACTTTTCCTCCCATTAGTAAAGTATATGACAAGGCAACAGGTAACTGATATGCATGTGATAAATACTGAATTTCACTGTGATCACAAGAAATACAGTTAAAACCAGTGAAATCAAAATTTCAATATATTGGTTAAAAATTTGTATGCTAATGCAGAGGAAAGGAGCTACTGCCATACACTGATGTAGGAGAGTGATTTGTATAACCTTTCAGATAAGCAATTTGCCAACATCAGAACTTTCATTGGGAAAACCAAGGGTTTCTTGTGCAAAACTTTTCTTCCTTGTGGATCCCATTGAACACATGGGATAACGTAAAAAGCTACGAAATAAAGGCAAAGAAATCTCAGTAGATTAAAAGATTTAAATATTATAAAAGGTGAGATAGAAAAGTGTTCATGAAATGTAGCAGAACCTGCTACCTGAAAAGTCCAAAAGAGAGAAGGGTTTTACTAAAGGGAGACAATCTGTCTAAAGGATCCTTAGAGGAGGAGTGGGGAAATGAAAAGAATGTATAAATCATAGGAAAATTCACAAGGCAAATGAATTAGTCCCTGCCTAACCCTGTACTGAGACGCAATTTGCAAGAGTGTAATATCAAATATTTTGAATGGTAAGAAATAAGTCATCACTGTCAGTTTTGAACTCAGTAAAATTTTTAAATGTTCACTATTGTACACACTGGTGGGCAGGGTAGTTGGTACTAACAGATTAAAAACAATCTAAATTCCATCAGAGTCATGACTAGAAATTCTACCCAGCAGATTAAAAGAATGAACTGATACTTTTATGTACTTGACTAAATGACTTAGGTGTGGAAAAAGCAAATTTTTCAGAATTTATGTGGTGGTACAAAGTATATGGTGAATGTTTAAATTTTGTAAAAAAGTATTGCAATAAGAAACATTGAATTAGTCCCCCTCACTATTCTTCCCCTTACTTCAAACAGTTACCTCACCGTTCTTGCCACTTTTTTACTTTTTGGTCTTTTTGAGACAGGGTTTTGCTATACACTTTAGGATAGTTTGAATTCACTTTGTAGCCCAGGCTGGCCTTGAACTCACTGTGATCCTCCTGCCTCAGCCTCCAGAGTGCTGGGACTACAGACATGTGCCACCACTCCCAGCCTCTTGCCACTTTCTGAAGCCGTACTGCAAGTCTTCTTTCATGAATGCCTTTAGTTAGCACTATCATGGCTACCTCGATGTCTGGAATCAATTTAAAATGTTTGCCTTTTGTGGCCAGTCTGAATTTGGGGAAGAGCCAGAAGTTACACAGCATCGGGTCCAGGGTGTACAATGGATGAGGGTGCACCATGATGCTTTTGAGAGGAACTGCCATAGATGTTGGTCAGCAGGGGGTGGTTTTAAGACTACAGTAAATGTTTATATCTGAAAACTGCATTGCAGTAAAAGACATCACCATCAATCCCACTCAAGATACTCCCCCTCACTTCAAGCACACTTATCCCATCTTTTTTTGCAACATGTCTTTT
This sequence comes from Dinomys branickii, assembly GCA_004027595.1. Taxonomy (NCBI): domain Eukaryota; kingdom Metazoa; phylum Chordata; class Mammalia; order Rodentia; family Dinomyidae; genus Dinomys; species Dinomys branickii. The sequence goes on from PVLD010005199.1 coordinate 31,016, forward strand.
GCTATAACAACTTAAACATTCATTATATTTTTGATCACCCCCCACACTTAAAATGTATTTTAAAATACATTTCTAATGCATTTATATTAACTTAAAATGCTTAGAAAAAGTGCTTGACATCCAACTAATGAGTGTTCCTTTTAAGAATGGGACTGGATGTGGCCAAAGGGGGGTTTAGTGTTATCTGTAGTGTTGGAAGTTTTAAAGAAGAGTGTCATGAGCTGGGTGTGGTGGTGCACGCCTGTAATATCATTACACAATATTACACAATATCATTTTTAATGTGAGTACTTAAACTCTACTCATGTTAAAACGTGTCATCATAACAAAGACTAAGAGACAGAACTCAATCCAGAACAGGGAAAGTTGTGTCTTAGCAGAGGAAAGTAAAAAGTTTATTCTTGTCTAAGATTTGGACAGATATCACAGTGTTAAGATAATTCAAGCTATTTTTAAAAGGAATAATTAGATAAGTGAAGTTCTAAAAATTAAAATTATTGCTATAGTAATGAAGGTCTGACAGAAAATTCAAGAAACTCTCCAGGCACGTAAGTTAAAAAGAAAGAAAAAATGAACATGTAAATTTAGAAGGTCTAACATCTATGTTCTAGAACAAAATAACAGGAAATATAATGTACCAAGTAAACTAGAATCTTTGTAGATTGAAAGAAAGCATGAGTATTAGCTTGGAATAGCTTACTGAATGTTGGACAAGCTGAATTTGGAAAACTATAACAGAAGAAAAATCCAGAAACATACTTGTGAAACCTCATAGTACTAAAGATGAGAACATTCTAACAGCTTCCCAGTAATGTTTAGTTTCCCTTAAAGAAAACAAGCTAGCTTTAGCTCTTCCTCTCAAGAGTTATATTGGATGATATGGAACAGCAGCTTCTAAGCAGGTAAAATTACTTTGATCTAGAAGTCTATACCCAATCAATAATGATTAAAGCATGGAACAAGAAATTGATGTTTTGAGACACGCAGTCTACTACATTTACTCCATATGTCCCTTATTACCATGATAAAGGATTGACTAGAAAAATGTGGATGGTAAAGGAAAAATCTTGATGGCCTTCAATAAACAGTGAATATAACCCAGGAAAATGTGCTGTTGAGGGAGACCAGGAAGTCCAGAATTCATGAAAATAGGGAATATGAGCTAGCTATATTTCAAGCTAAAATATAACTTATTTGGTAGGATGAGTGAAATTGTTATTTGTCATAAGACTCATGGGGGGCAACCCACTTGCTTGAGTCCCCTTCTGTCTCTCTTAGAAGCTTTCTTTCCCTCAATAAATACATCCTACTCTTTAAAAAAAAAAACTCATAAGGGTTGATAAACCCAGAGACCGCGACTATAGTCAACATTCAGAAATCAAATGAGTATCAATTAAAGAGAAAATGTACTTACTGGATTATGTAGAAAGTATATGGTACACTCTCATTCTGGATTGCAATGCTCAGACTGTGAGATTAACTCTCAGTTATTTTCCATTCTTTCATTTTCTCTAGAGTCTGTCTCCAGTGGGAAAGAACTGGCATCTGATATTAGACTTAAAAGATCTTTAAAGGTTTTGATCTGAAAAGCAACATAATCTCTCAGTATCTCTGCCTCCACATCAACACTGGGGCTGGCAGTGATGTGATTTGTTCCAACATAGGCTGTGTATCCACTGAAGATCAACAATTGGATCTATAGTATGGGGCATCTCTGGGTCAAATGCACACACCTCTACCAGGGAGATTGTAGAACTGGATTGACTGGTTCCAAAAATATATCATGAAATGTTTGGGTTGGAGAGGGCTGAGGATTAGTTCTCCTGAACTCACATTAGTATATCTACTGATATTCACTTCATTCAGGAAGAATATTCATATCTTTGCTGCAGAAGTACCAGCATGCTTGATTAGGGGTGCTGTTTTAAACCCTTTAGCAAGGGTAAGTCAAATTTTCATGGGTCATATGGACATAGTACAAAATAGTATGCAATTAAACTGTCTTGCCAGTAGTTATTACATGGCAGCACACTAGACAATGTAAGCCCAAGAGTAAGAAACTGGGTTTGGGTGACGTCAGGTGGTTTAGCCTTGCCAGGACCAAGAATGGCAGGAGAATTCACTTTAAGGCCTTGCTCATAGAATGCTCAGGTAGAGTTACAATCCACAGCATATAGGTCTTTTTACATATATAAAGGATAATATCTGATCTACAAATAATGTGGCCTTCAAGTAAGGAAATTTCATTTTCTGACTTCCTTCTATTTGTCTCTATAGATGAGTAGTGTAGTCCCCTAAGGAGGGAAATGCGAATGTATTTAAGAGGAATCTTTTAAAATAGTTATACTTTTAGAAGCTGGGCATGGCAGTACATGCCTGTAATTCCAGCAAGTGAAAGGCTGAGGCAAGAGGATTGCCACAAATTCTAGGCCAGCCTGGGTTACATAATGAGTTCAAGGCAAGACTGAGCTACATAGCAAGATCCTGTCTCATGTAACAACAACAAAAAAAAATTACTTTTAGCTAGGCTTGGTGGCACACACCTCTAGTCCCAGCATTTAGGAGGCTGAAGGAGAAAGGTTGCATGTTTGAGGCCAGTCTGAGCTATATAATGAAACCCTGTCTCAGGAGAAACACACACACACACACACACACACACACACACACAATTTAGCATGGGAGAACCAAGCTGTCTCCATCTCTCCTTTGTGAAAGCAATAAGAAACAGACATTGGAAGCTCCATCTTTGGGTAAAAACAGTTATAATTCTGAGCCTCACAATCCACAAAGAGTACTGCTAAATGTAACACTCCCAGGAAAGGAAACAGCTGCTGCATTGCAGATCACAAAATTCCCCCAGAGCAATGGCACATCTACAAGAACAAACGAAAGGGCAGCTTGACTGGAGCCAACATATCTTCTTGAGAAGTCTGGCTTTAAAAGCATTCCTAAATTCTATTTACAACTGCATAGTAGCAGGGTGATTGGAGGGCTCAAGGATGGAACACAACCAACATGTGGGCCATGAACTAACAGGAAAGTCACCTGAGGGTTTATGAGAATTACAGAATTGTGTAACTCAACCCAGGCTTAACAATTCAGAATCTGTATTTTTATAAGATACCCACATGGTCTGAGTACATGTTAAGTTTTGAGGCTCACTAGGCAAAAGAAAATTTCCTGCTACCCTAAAGTTCTGACTGTTGATAAACAACTAGCCAGAAGGAGTGCCTTCCTTCAAAAATATAGAAGTCCAGCTCTTCACAAATCCTACTAAATATGATAGATTTGGACTTACAGAAGTCTCATTGACCAAAACTGAACACAGAAGAGATTGGCACCACCTCACATCACACACTTGCTGGCATGCAGAGATGGGCTGGCATGCAGTGGATTTCAGCACTGGAGCATATGCTTTGCACTAGGCTCAATCCCTGGCACAAAAAAAAAAAAAAAAAAAAAAAAAAAAAGAAAAAGTAGGGGAAATAAGAAGAATGCAGAAACAATTTGGGCCACACTAAAAGAATATAGTGTCTTTGGCACTCCCTGCTGACAGGTAAAAACACTATTAATACAGAAAAACTAGATGGAAGAAAGTGCAAAACTTCAATGCTATATCCCAATCTGGATGGCAATATGAAAGCAGCTCTGAACAAAGTTTCATAAAACGATCTACCCTTCGACTTCACTGTAGGTAGATACTACTTTGCTTAGGATCGGCAGGCTGCCAAGGTCTACTGAAATATGTCTATCTTTGATCCATTTATTATCCTAAAATATTTGGTAAAACTTCAAAAACACATGTACATATATAAGAATGTTAACTTCAATGTGGTTAAAAATTTTTAAACTCTAGATTTATACTCATTCCTGCTGTCTTTAAATGTTTATGAGACCTACACTTCTGGCAAAGAAGGAGTTATAGAGAATGGCTTAGCCTATCTAAAATATGAAGAAAAAGAAAGCTCAACAAAATGTATGATACCTTAGTGTTCAAGATATTGTACATCAGACAACGAGTGATCCCCAAGAGACAGTAAACAAATGAGGCACATCCTATGATTTCCTCCAGATAACCCGATAGTACAGGTCTCCCAGCACTGTGGTGAGGGAGCGAGACGTGAAGAGATCATGGCATCTAGAATTCAGAGGTCAGTGTGTTGAGAGCTGTATCAGTCAGGGTTTACTAGAGAAACAGATATAACACAAGTTATACAAATGTACAAGAAATTACAAGTTTGGCTTACAGTGGTCAGCAACAGAGTTGGATGAGGCAGCATGCAGAAGGTGTCTGCACACTGGAGATTGAAGAGCCCAGCCCCAGCCCTGGAGCTCACTGAAGTGTCCAAGCCAGTCCATATCAGGAGGCTGATGATCTGCGACAGAATGCTGAACAATCTATGACAAAGGCCAGAAAGCCTACACCAGAAGGCTGAAGAGGCCTAGATGGAAGCTGAACAGTCCACCAGAGGCCAGGAGGTGACCAAGCTGAAGGCGAAGACTGGAGCTCCTCCAAAGAACCAGCAGCCAGTCCTTCCTCAATTCCTTTTTTTAATGCAGTCTACCCCTCTAGGGGCTGGGGATGGTCCTGTACACCCACACCCTCTGCATGCCTTCCCTTTGCACAGGCTCAGGATGAATACAAAGTAAACACCCCGGCTCCCTGCTGAGTCACATAGTTAACCTTCTAAACCTCTCAAATTAACACAATCAACAACATCCCAGAACGATAAGGGCATGCCCTTTTTACCCCAAGATGCAGAACTGCCAGGTCACTGAGCCAAACCTGTAGACTTCCCAAGTTGACACAGTGTATCAACCATAACAAGAGCAAAGAACACTCAGGAAAAAAACTACAAATCTGCAGAGGGTCCCCCTCATGTCTTCCTCTGAGTATGAATCAGAATATGGATGTGAGGAAAACCAGCAACTGGAAAAAGAATTACTGAGCACACAAGGACAAAAAGATAAATCCTATTATAGTTGGATATTTCAGTGTGATTCTTAATAGAACATGTGGACAGAAAATCAGTGACACTGAAAATTGGAACAGTGCTATCAGCCTACTTAATCTATGTGGAGACAGACATTCTATAGTTTACCTTATAATGTATAACATTTGAGCCTTGACGTTGAGACTGACCAGGCCATGTTTGTTCTGGAGGAAGTCTAGTAACAGCATTAGTGTAAAAGGAAATGAAAACAGGCCTTTAGCCCCTGTGGAAAGCTGCTGGGACAGCAGGAGATGATTTGCTAGACTATGCTGAAGGCATGATAACATGATGGCAGGGTAGGCCCAAGTACAGTTCTGGGAAAGTTAAACTATGGTGTCCTCACTAACCTTGTTAACCTTATTAATCACTCCTCCATTTTCCCTGTTCCTGTTTTATGTAAAAGAATCTTATTAAGAAGCTGGAGAAAATTGCAATTGAGGCTTCAGTCCTAAAGGCTGTAAGCCCCCCATCCCTTAACTTTGTCTTTCTTGCTTTTCTTTTCATCCACCACATCTCATTTTGGGGACCTGTCACCCCACAGAAACCAACAAATCTATCTAATATTTGTGGGATAAGTCGACCCAAAACAGAATACATATTCTTTTCAAATGATCCCAGATCATTCACCATGATTCTGACAGTCAGAGACCACTACAGGGACCCAGGAAACCTTCTTGGCCCTTCTGTTACTCATTAAAAGCATGACTTACGTTTTCTTCTGAATTACCCAAGGACTTACAAGCATTTTTTTTGTTTTTTGGAGTTTTTTACTTTAAAAAAAAAAAGGCTCTTAACTTGGGCCTACAGATGCCCCATCAACAATTAAAAGTAATGAAAAAAGTTCAACATCACTGTTTTCTGAGATTTCATCTCACTCAGAAAGAATAGCTAACATCAAGAAATCAGTGTATTATAAATGCTGGCAAGGTTACAGGGAGAAAAAACCCTTCTGCACTGCTGGGGGGAGTATAAATTGGTACAACCAACATGGAAATCACTATGAAGATTCCTCAAAAAACTGAAACTAGAGGTTCCATTTGACCCAGCTATTCCCCTTTTTGGTATTTTCTTCAGAGTTAAAAGCATAGTACCACAGCAATATATGCACACTGTCTTGGTTACTTTTCTCCCATTGCTGAGACAAAATACCCAACACCCAGAATTAAGGAAGGCAAGGTTTACTTAGCTCACAGTTTGTGGAAGTTTCAGTCTATAATCAGCTGGTTCCAAGGCAGAGTGTCACATGGCACAGGGGCAACACTTCAAGGTGACACAAGACAGCAAAAGCAGCAAGAGGAAAGGGAGGGGGCCAAGCCTCTTTTCCTCCCTTATATTGTAGGCAGGCTACCCCCACCCAGGGGGCATGTAGCACTCACGCAATCTCCATGCGCTCCTCTTGCACAGGCTCAGGAGGAATACAAAGTAAGGACCCTGGCTCCATGCTGAATCACATAACCTTCTAAACTTCTCAAGTTGACACAATGAACAACATCCTAGAGCAGGAAGGGCATGTCTTCTACACCCCAGGATGTAGAACTGCTGAGTAATTTAGCCAAACCTCTAGACTCCTTAAGTTGTCACAGTATATCAATCATAACACACACTCATGTTTATAGCAGCACAATTTGTAATAGCTAAATCTTGGAAACAGCCCAGATGCTCCTCAATGGAAACAATGTGGTTTTTATGTGCAGCTGAGTACAACTCTGCCTTATGAAGAATAAACTAGAGACATTTGTAGGTAAATGATTGCACCTTGAGACCACACATTTAAGTGAAATAAATTGGACACACATTTAAATATCTCAGTTTGTCCTGTTTGAGAAACCAAAAGCATAAATAAGGACCAAAATGGATGATAGATATTGAGAAGTAGGAAGAAAATGTTCAAACGGCCAGGCAACCGGGGGCAGGGGGGGACAGAACAGGAAAAAAGGAATAGAAGGAAACATGGAGCTAGACTTGGTGGTGCCTGCCTGTAAGCCCAGCACTCGGGAAGCTGAGACAGGAGGGTCACTGTGAGTTTAAGGCCAGCTTGAGCTACATAGTGAACTCAAGGCCAGCCTAACCTACACAGTGAGATGCTGTGTCAAAAAAAAAATCCAGAAGGAAAAATGGAAACAAAGCTTTTGTAAATAAGGAGGGAAGAAGGATTGGAGGGAGGGCAGGAGAATGGAGGAGAAAAGGATGCAAGATATATCATGTACATATACAAATTCCTTATGATGACTGTGATCATTATGTAGATTAAAAAGGGTACCAATAAAATTAATTTTTTTAAAACAAAAGTAGAACTAAGTATTACCTTAAAAGTTTAGGTCAATCCCTGCTTAGCTCTGCATATACACAAGTTAATCATTTCAGGAGTGTCCATTTAAAAGCTGGCAATAATAGATTAGCCCTGAATTATGGAGAGTCGATAAGACCCTCATTGGCCTGCTCGGGAGAGTATGGTGAGAGATAAAGACAAATGCAGTTTGCAGGTACAGGGGAACTGGGAGGTCAGTGCCTCAGATTAGGCGAAGACAAAGACCTTTTCATCTGGCCCAGTTCTGTTAGCCAGTGAGAAGCACAGGGAGAGGCGTATGAACTTTTCCTGGAGAAGCCCCTGCACTGCAGTAAGAATGAGGTGGTACAATGAGGGATGAGTGCGGCATCACAAAGGAGACAAGATCCTTCCCCACACCTGGGTAACTGCTTTCTTTGCGTTGTCCTCAGGAGAAGTTATCTTGCCTCGGGAGTGTGGGGGTTATTGGACTGCATCCCACCCAACTTGGAAGCCTGTAGCCTTCTGCAAAAGCCTCCCTATTCCCAAAAGAAGTCAACATCTGCTTTCAGGGCCTGTAGTTTGGCTCTCAGCAATCTGTCACATAGCCAGGCCCCCAACACTAAATTTACATAACCTGTTTCATCTCCCTTCAAACCTGTAGACATAGACACGAAGAGATTCACAAGGACATTCAACTCCCAATGAGCACCCCCAAAGTCTCCAGTCATTTCCCTAAACCTATTGTAGGGGCATAATCATAGAACAGCAAATGTATAGACATTGTATAGGGAAAGGTAGACATCAGTTAACAGCCTGTGACTGTGCTCGTGCTGCCTGGGACACAGTCAGACTGCTGGGCTCAGCTAACCTTGGCTGTGTGTGTCCAGCTGCTTCTCCCACATAGCTGGCCAGGTCAGCGTGACCACATCCAGCTGCAGTATCTGTGTTTTTCCACTTAAACGATGTATATATGTAGCTTTGTTTTGGCTTGCTTCAAGGGTTCTACACTTTGTTCTCAGAACACACTGGCCCAGGCAGGGGCACTTTCAACTCTGCCTATTCTTCTCAGACCCACTCCCTCCCAGAATGTTCCTGTCTATTGATAAACAATTTGTTTTAAGTAAACCTGCTTAGGACAATTCTGCCTGACAATATAGGACATAATTCTTGTATTCCATGTAGCGAATCATGTTATCATGTTACCTGCTATCAGCTTTGTACTTCCCACTTGCAAACTGTATTTAAACTGAACTCAAACCTGACTCTGGGCTGATGATTTGGAACTGGTTCCCATCAGCTCACTAGCATAATAAAAATTGCCTTCTAACTCCTCCATCCAAAGAGTCTTCCATTTTGGTTTTTCTCCAACACTATGGTCACCTAGATTCCAGCAAAGCTACCACAAGCTTGAGATTGACCCAAGCAGTAATAATCCTCTTTTGAAAACCAAATTTGCCCCTCAAGCAATAAAGTCTTCTCCAAACTGAGATAATGGTCAAATTATAATTGAGCCCACCTCAGTTAATACATGAAAACTGGTCCCATTCTCTTGTTAATGAGCCAGTCTGATCCTCTTCACTAGAACTGTGTCCTCTTTAGCTCAAGTTGAAATCCCATCCCTATTTTCTCTAATAAACCTCCCCGTACCTCTCACTGACACACCCTGAAGTTCTTTCTCTGTAAAGACAAGTCAGGAACCTACTCCAGAAAGAGAGAGAACGGAGGAGCAGAGTACCAGCAACTCAGCTTCTCCAAGACAAAGTGTCTAGAGTCTGGAAAACAGCAGAGTGGAGAGGAACCAAAGCGAGTGAAGGGTACACAGGAACCACGACGAAGCTGACAGAGGAGAGGCAGGAGAGCAACTGGGTAGCTAACAGCTGGGAGGCAAAGTGAAAACCACGTTTCTGTTCACAGAGAAATGCAGACCTGCACGGGCACAGGGAGACTCTCAAGCAGCTGGAGACAGCAGTAGGAACACGAGACGCTGCCTCCTATGTGGCCCTCCAGAGTCCAGCTGGTGAGTGACTCTAGTACAAGCACCCCAGTGTGGGGGACCAAAAATTATAACGTGAGTCTAGGGGATGTCCAGGCTTGTCCTTGTCCTCACCTTTGAGCCAGACTGGGCTGTGGAAATTCCCTGCTCTTTTCTGCTCACAGCTGGAAGCCCTAGGGCTAATGACTGCCATGGTCTGTGAGGCCCCCCTCCTATTTATTCCTTCCCTTGCCTCAGAGCAGAGGACTTTAATTTTTTTCCTTTCTTTCTTCTCATCTTCTCTTTTCCCCTCCGGCCTTGCCTGGTCCAAAACCCCCAGGGCATTAGATAACTGATTCTGTAAAATCATTGTTGAACGCTGTTTTTCACCAGCCAGGGAGACCCAGCCCTCCCACTTAGTGCACACTAACTGGGTGAAGACTTGGGTTGTTGTAATGCTTATGCTACAGCTGTGCATTTCTTCTCTAGGTTAAGGGAGACACAAAACAGGGTCTTTTTGGTATGTGGCTTCTCAACTAGCCCTGATAGATCCCACTGCAGTGGACTAGCTTATCACTGCTGTACTTACATTGATTCCAGAGGAATAACCCTGACTCAGTGGACAATTGAGTGCCAGTGAACCTGTCTGACCGATCCACCATCATGTCCAGGGAGAGGGACAGAAAGAGTTCCTGACCCAAGAACTCAGACGGGATCAGACTCTGCAAGAACGCCTTCCACCTGGCACAAAGAGGTCCTGAGTCGTTAGCTTCGGTATTGCCGCAGAGGGGTCAGAAGAGTCATGGGGGTGTGAGCACTCACACTCTCTGGCAAAGGCGACACTTGGGAGTCACATATGCAATCTCATTGGAATATCTTATCTGTGTCTCCATCAGACATTTTATTAGTTTTTGTATGTTTTGTGATTTCTTGAATAACCTGGGGTTGTGTTAGGTTCTTTTATGATTCCATGTGTTTGTTTTTTCTTTATTTTTGTTCATGGCCTCTAATTTAATGGGTATCTAGGCCAGCTCTTACTTTCTTCTCAAATCCCTGAGACAGTATTATTGACATATTTCTTTGTTCTTTTTCCAAGCACATAAAGTCCTCCTCCCAAGTTCTTAAATATGCTTATTTGTTTCACAGTCACTCCTACCTTCACTAGTATAATTCCTGGGTCCTCCCCATCCTAAGCCACTGGCGCTTCCATATCTTACCTAGCTCACAGTCCTCTCTAAAAGCAAGTTGTGATAATCACATAGCTTTCCTTCACCACAAAGTGAACCCCCTCCCATATCTCACCCTTACCTACACAAAATATCCTATAAAAACCCTGAGTACTAAACTTTCAACTCAACGAAAAGAACTTCAATAAAATCAGAAAGCCTATCAATCTTTTCTTCCCACCTACCACTGTCCTCCCCTTCCACCCTGTCCCTTTGGGTCTAACACCACTCACCTAATGATGTCCCACTCTCCACCTCACCTCCCCTTGCCTAGCTTCCTGCAGAACAGCCACAGATAGTAAACTGTCGTAGTGTGCATAGAGAATAGACGGGGGGAAGTGCAGCTGCAACACTATCACACAGAAGTGTATAAGATGGAATCTGTGGATACTGTTACAAAGAGAAGCAACTCTTTTGGCAAAACACAGGGACACGGTTGAAATCACTTAAATAACAGGAGTAAATACTACCTCTGTAACACAAAGCTGAAAATTATTCACAGGGAAGCAATAGCTTACTAAAACTCTCCATATAAGCCACAACTTCTCACTTCTCTAGTTCCCAACCTGCAGTAACTCCCTCCCAAGAGAAAAGGAGAAAGAAAGGGGGCATATATTATTTTATTTTTAATAATTTTAAATATATGTATTCATATATACATATATGAATGAATATGGAAATAAAGAAAAAGAGGCTCCCCAAGCCCCAACTTCTCCCAAGACAAAGCAAGGGTTTACAAAGGCAGAAGGAAACAAATGCCAGGTAACAGAAATCTACGAAAAGTTCTTAGAAGGGATGAAGAAAATAGATGAGTTCAAAGAGGAAATAAACTAAAAATTCACAGCAAATTCACTCAATACACCTATGGTGAATTTGGGGGAAATAGGTTAAAAAAAACTGGATGGGTTAATCACGACAGTTCAGAATTTGAACAACAGACTCAACAAGGACATGAAATTCTTGAAAAGATGTCAGATAAAATGGTTTAAATAAAAACGGTGTAGAATTCACACATCGCAGAAATGACCAATGTAAAGACAGAGTGTCTGATATTGAGGACGAAATAGTGAATTACAACAAACTGCTTAAAGAAGCCAGAAAAAAAAAAAAAAGAGAGACTGAGAGACTATCCAGCAGCTACTAGATGACATCAAGGAGACCAATCTAAGGTTAACTGGACTTAGAGGAAAAACTAGAAGACAGCACAGATGGATTCACCAACAGGCTTACAGAAATTATGGAAGAAAATCTCCCTAACGAAAGAAAAGAGTTTAAAATGTCAGAAATGGCTATCAAACACTGAAGCATAGTGAAAGGAGCAGCACACCAAGGCTCACCCTTATGAAATCCACACACACCCAGCCAAGAACCCGGCAAGGAACAAGGGGACAGATCTCCTGCAATAGGGAAGGGGTTCAAGGGAACAGGGATAAAGGGTGAGGAGGAGGGGAAGGGGGAATGAGGGGACATCGTTGTTCTTCTCATTTCCATGTACAGAATCCTAAAAACCCCAATTAATGTAAACACTGTATGGCTTGACACGAGCTAAAACAAATAATATCAACAAACATGAAAAAGGGGATAAGGGAATCAGAGGAGGAGGGGAAAGGAGGAGGGAAGATTTTTAAAAAAACAAACTGTAATATGTCCATGTAACCACTCCTCAAGATGACTTAAAACTGCAGGAATTCCAAATATGTATTAACAACGTAAAAAATTATTTTAAAAAATTAAAAGTCCAATGTATTTTTAAGAGAGAGAAAAAAAGACAGGAACTACTCCATGAGCCAAGTTGCAGAACTCGTCTTCTCCTGGGGAGGACCCCCTAAGACTATGTCTTAGGTAACTGGTAATTGTCTCCAATGGACCGTATTCCAGGTCTTAAAATATATCTCAATTAATTTAAAATGAGTCATGTCACACAAAATGTTTTTGGACGAGAATGGGTTTTACTAAAAAATAACTAACAGAAAGATAGCTGGGAAATGCCCAAATTTTAGAACAGAGTTGCACTTTTTATTAACACATGGGTCCCCTAAGAAATAAAAAGAGAAAAGAGTATTTTAGATAGAATGAAACAGAGAATAGGTTCTATCAAAATGTGTGGGATGCACCACAGTACCAATTACTGTGTATGATTACAGATGTACTTGGAAATACAACTGCACTTTGTACCTGTTAGAAAAGAAAAAGTCTGAAGCCAAGGACATCAATCTGCTCCTGAACAAATCGGAAAAAGAATCTGTGCAATGAAGATCAAAGTTAGCATAATAGAAGCAATAAAATAAGAAAATGGAGAGGCTGAGGGTACAGCCCGGGGGCAGAGCGTGCTCGGCAGTTGTGAGGCCCTGGGTCCAGGCTCCACTATGTACCCACAGGCACGCGCGCAGAGAGACAATGGAAATCTTCAGGAAATGACCGAGGTCCCAGTAGGTGGGAGCACATATGGGCCTGTAGTTCCTTTGCCAAGATGATTCTGAAACTGGGAGGTGAGGCTTACAGATGCCCATTAGGTAACTAAATGAACAAGGTCCAGAACCCCTGACTTTCTTTATGTGTCTCTTTATTACATGAAAACGAGGGGTCAGGTTCCTGCTCAGTGTAGGTTAATCACATAAGACATATTAACCCTTAATTTACCTAACCTATCTCATCCTCCTTTAAGACTGAGGATAAGGCTGTCTGTGGTGGCACATGCCTATAATGTCAGCACTTGGGAGGCTGAGGCAGGAGAATCATTGCAAGTTTAAGGCCACCCTGAAGTACAGTGAGAACCCTTCTCAAAAACCAGAAAAACAAATAACAAACAACAAATCTGAACAAAAGCCGATTTTCAGGATTTGCAGGGACATCTATTATGGCTGGTGTCTAGATGTCCCCCCAAAGCCTCATGTGGTCACAGGTGCGGCCTTTCAGAGGTGGCTGGATCTGGGGTGTCTAATGCTGGGGTTGTGTGTGGCACTGGGATCAAGGGTGTGTGATCACTAAATTAGTCCCCTGACTGGTTTGGCACAGTTCTGGATGTGGATAACGGGAAGGCCACCCTGGCGTGAGTGCTGCCCTCCCTAAGGGTGCGCAGCCTGGGTAGAATAGAGGGGGCAGAGCAGCCGTTGCTGGCTGCTGCTTCCTTCTTCACTGCTTTGCTGCCTTCTGCCCACCGTGAACTGTCCCTCCTCTGCGATCCCCTCTGCCACACCACCCTGCCTTGGAGCCAGCCAGTCATGGACGCCTCTATAAACTGTGAGGCACAATACACCTTCCCTCCTTTAACTGTGGATGTTAAGTATTTTGTCTCAGCAATGAGAAAAGTAAGTATGACAACTTCTAATTGCCAGCTTTTGCAACCCCTAGTTCCAGATCCCCTACAACAAGGTCTACCAGTCTCAGGTCGTTGTGCTCACCCTGGACTCCAGAAGTGCCTTGCAGGCCACCCCATGATGAGGCCACTCGCCAAGAGCAAATAACTGCCCACAACAGGAACAGCCACCCTCCAAAGCAGGAGCCATCATCCCCTGACTTCCCCCTCCAACGACAGCTCCCTCAGGAGCTGATACAACCAGTCAAGAGACTGGCTAAGTGGACCACGACTTGACCAGAATAATGTATGCTGCCAGCTGTGCAAATCCCCCAGCTATGGAAACCCCAACCCTTGCCATGTTCTTTTTCCCTATAAAACCCCCAAACTTCTGTCAGCTACTGGATGACAGATCTTAAACCCTTTTCTGTTCTCCCCAGTGGGGCTGCACTGGGTAAAGTTCCCTTCCCGCCCTTCACCATGGCTTTCTCCTCAGCTGGTGTTTAGGACAGGTGGCTGCGCCTGCTCTTTTGGAATTCCCCAGAGCCAGGCATTCTGCCCTGAAACTCAGAGGACAATGCCCTCAGAAATGCCTCCAAGTGCTGTAAGAGTTTTGTGGGATGGGCCTAACAAGATGAGGATTTCTGACTAGAAATAAAGCAATTCCTACACCCAATTCCAAGTTGGCTTTACTTTGCAATGCACTGCCATCCCGGTGCATTTTAAATTTTTGAGATTTTCAAGAGGAACAAGAAATGCACTAGGCAATGAGTTGAGATGGGTGAAAGTACCTTTTATGGTCTGTGTCTGGATGTCCCCCCAAAGCTTCATGCAGCCATGGTGGGCGGGCCTATGGGAGGCAGCTGAATCCAGTTTGAGATGGGTTCATTGCCTAGTGCTGGGATTGGGGCTAGGGCGGAGCCTGCATAGGATACACAGAAGGAAAAGAGGCTTGCCCTGACCTTTGCTCTTGGTGCTTTTGCGGTCTTCCATTGCCATGAACAGTTGCCCCTCTGCCACGCCATCTTGCCTTAGAGCCAGCTGATATGGACGGAAACTGCTACACACTGTGAGCTAAATAAACCTTTCCCCCTTTAACTTTGGGTGTCGGGTATTTTGTCCCAGCGACAAGAGAAAAGTAACTAAGGCAGTGCCTAGGTGTGGGCAGGGCATCCTCCTGCTCCTCCCATCCTTCAGGGACATTCCCAGGGGTCTGGAGCCAACCTGGCAGATGGCAGAGGAATAAATAGGGTAGAGGGTGTGAACAGGTGAGAAGGGGAAGGCATGCCCTTCTAAGCCTGCTCTGCTCTCCCATTTGCTCCAAATGGTGTTTCTTCAAAATATTTTCTTTACATATCTGAAAAGGCAATTTGGTTTTCTCACTTAGACTGACCTAACTCACATAGTCATACATCCCACAAAGTTGTCTTAAGACACAGGTATTTTCGAAAGTAGCTTTTGCAGAAGGAAAACACAGAAAAGCCTGACTGTATGTAATTAAACACGTCTGATTTTATTTGTAACACATTCCACACAAGTTGGAAAGAAGGAATGACAACTATTAAAATACAGTGAACAGCCGACAGAAGGGCCAGGATGGAAACCCAGGGTCGGCCCGGACATAAAAGGATGCTCAGGGTGCTATAACCAAATGCGTAGAGTGGGTGACTTAAAACAACAGGAATCCCTCCCATGTTCTGGATGCTGGAAGTCAGCCTGCTCAAGTCCTTTCTTATGAGGGATCCTCTTGGTTCGCAGATGATCGTCTTTTGAAGTTCTCACATGATGCAGAAAGTGCAAGCTCTCTGGCGTCTCTTCTTGTAAGGGCAATACATCAACCAGGAAGGCCTCATTGTCAGGAACTCATCTAGTCCCGATGCCTCATTTCCAAATACCATGGGGGGATCATCACATGGGGAAGTTTATAAATATTATCACACTGCGGAAGTCAAAACACCATCTCGCTGGTGGGGGGGTTGTTTCCAAACACCATCACACTGGGAGGGTGTACCAATCACATCACACGGGGGGTGTGTCCAAATAACCTCACACTGGGAGGGTTCAAATACCACCACCAGGGGGGTGTCCAAATACTATCATGGGGGGGAGCAGTAAAATATCATCACATGGGGAAGTTTACAAATACTATCACACTGTGGAAGTCAAAACACCATCACGCTGGTGGGAGGGGCTGTTTCCAAACACCATCACACTGGAGGGTTCAAGTCACACTTCAACATAGGAATTTTAAGGTAATCCATTCAGTTTATAACAACATATATTTCAAAGCTTATTACACAAAAATGAGCATTTATTCATATAAATATAGACAATTTATCTTCAAATACAAAAATTTTCCCTGCTCTGAAATTCCTCTTTCTTCAGTGCCTCCTGGTTCTTTCTCCTCCAGCCTGTAGGTCTTCGTGATGTTACTGGATACTGGCCACATTAGATCTTCACACTACATTTTCGTATCTAAGAAGACACTATGGAGATAACTGCCCCACACCATTATCATTATCTTCAGCCACCTAGGACTCTTTCTTCATTGGCACTAAGCTGCTGTGAGGTGAAAGCAGCACCTTCTTCTGCCAGGAAAACCCTTATGATGATTCCAGTTCTGAGGAACAGACTGAAACTCTTCCTTCATATGACTTTGAATCGGGTACAAAATGCCATCCACAGAAATAGACTTCAAAATTCTATTTTAGCACACGTGGACAGTGATGTATTTTCAAAACTACACTAGAAGTAAAATATCAAATATCAAATGAAAAATAGTTTTCATTTACAAAGACTAATCCAACTTCCTGAGCTTGTCTTGGGAGATTTCAAGTCCTCACATCAAAAGTCACCAAGGACTTTTGCTCTTTGGCTTTCAAACTGACACATCACCTAATGGTTTTGTGTACGCAAAAGTTAAGGAGAAACGAAGACTGTTCCCACCTTACAGTGATCTGACTTAGGATTTGTTGTCTTTACAATAATGTAAAAGCAATATGCAGTGAGTACAAGTTGTACTTCAAATTGTGACCTTGTCTTAAGCTAGTGATAAGCAGCATGATACTCTCTCACAGTGCTGGGGAGCAGCAGTAAGTGGAAGCTCCCAGTCAGCCACACAATGAGACGGTGAACAACCAATACTGTACACTGCACTATGCCACTATGCTATGATGTTTGGTAGGTTAGGTGTATCAACACTGTATTTTGAGATAGGGTCTCACTATGTAGTTCAGGTTAACCTTGAGCTTACTATGCAGCCCAGGCTGGCCTCGAACTCGAAGGAATGCTCCTGCCTCAGTCTCCCAAATACTGGGATTACAGGCGTGCACCACCATGCCTGGCTCAAACACATTTCTGATTTATGATTATTTTCAATTTATGAAGTTTATAGGCAGTAATTGCATCATAAATCAAGGACATCTGTACAATTTTCCCAGGGTGTTCACTGCTTCTTTGATAGCTTCATTTTTAGCTTTTATAGCCTTCCGAAAAGCTACATGAGAGATTGAAGCAGGAGAAATGTTCAAGCCTGGAAATTCACGGCTAGCCTGGGAAATATACCAAGACCTCATTTCAGAATCCACACGCACGCACATACCAGAAAACCACCTTAGGCTTTTTCTTTACAATGTGTGCTCTCATGTCGAATCAGGGATGAGCTTCTACTATATGCCTTCCCACATTTACTGCATTCATAGGGTTTCACTAAAGAATGACTTCTCTGATGTCGAAGAAGGTCTGATCCACTGCTAAATGCCTTCCCACACTCATTACATTCATAGGGCTTCTCCCCTGTGTGACTTCTTTCGTGTAGAATAAGGGATGTGCGCTGACTAAAGGCCTTCTTACATGTCATGCAGACATACGGTTTCTCTCCAGTGTGGATTCGCTCATGCTGGGCAAGGTGGGCGGTCTGGCTGAAGGCCTTTCCACACTCCTCACACTCATACGGTCTGTCTTCACTGTGAATTCTCTGATGCCGAGTAAGTGATATGCGGTGACTGAAGGCTTTCCCACATTCCTCACACTGATAGGGTTTTTCTCCAGTGTGAATTCGCTGATGTTCAGTAAGAAATGACTGGCGGCCAAATACCTTACTACACTTATTGCACTTGAAAGGCTTCTCTTCAGAATGTATGTTCTGGTGTATTTTAAGGTTTGCATTTCCAGAAAACATCTTTCCACACTCTTTACACTCAATGCGTTTCTTCTTCCTTTTATGAACTTTCAGGTGTTGGATAAGGGTTGAATTCCGCTTGAAGGCCTTCCTGCATTTATTACATCGATAAGCCCTCTCTCCCTTATGCATTTTTACATGGAGAATAAAGGTGGAAAGCCGCTGAAAATCCTTCTTGCAATCATCACATTTGTAGGGTTTCTTTGAAGTATGGATTTTCTGATGAAGCAAAAGAAGTGAAATCCTACTAAAGGACTTAGCACACTTTTTGCACTTAAAAGGATTCTCCAAGGAGCAGCTTCTTCGCTGTGTACGCTGGCCTAAGGCCTTTTTACTTTTGTGGGCTTTCTCTCTGGTATGAATTCTTCTGTGTGTAACAAGCACTGATTTCTTTTTGAAGCCCTTCCCACATGTGTTGCACTTATATATTTTCTTTCTCCTATGAATTCTCTTATGAAGTAAAAGGGTTGTCGCTCGACTAAATGCTTTCCCGCATCTTCTGCACTGGAGGGCGTTCTTGACAACGTGTCTGCTGGTTTGGGCACTGAGAGACGTGCTCGCACTGGAGGCCAGCCCGCCATCAGGGGTTTGCTTTCTACTGTGAATTCTCCTGTGTAGAGTAAGGGTTACGTTTTTACTGAAACTTTTCCCACACTGATCACATTCATGGCTTTTCACTTCACTGTGAATTCTCTGATGAAGAATAAGGGATGCAATCTGTCTGAAAACTTTTCCACAAGGACTGCATTCATAAGGCCTCTCTCCAGTGTGAACATTCTGATGAAGTTTGAGAGATGATCTCTGACTAAAGGGTTTCCCACAGTCCTTGCATTTCAAAGATTTCTTCTTCACTAGAACCCCTTTCTTGGTTTTTCTTTGGAGTAACTCTACCCTCTTGCCTGTGGGAATCTTTATTTGCATAGGAACTGGTCCTCGGCAGAAGATTTGCTTGGATTTGCTGCACTGCTTTGGTGATTTCTTGGTCTCGCACTTATATGTTGAGTCTGAAAGGCAAGAAGAAATTAAATGTTTGCTTTCTGGTGAGAGGAGGTTGAAGTTTATATACTAAAAATGCAGTCTTTATTACTGATTATAATAACAATGGTAACCATATCAATAACTTTTAGTGTCTGATTATTCTGATTATTACTTTAATTACCATACTAAGGGCTTTACTTAAGTATTTAACAACTGCAGTTCAGGAGTTTGCAATCTGAAAGTGAGCAACTCAAAGTGTTATTTATATGATAGATTTTATACATATTCAATGCTTCAGGTAGTTCATTAGATAAATGTATTTTTATTATAGGAAATGTCATATAAAAGGCAAATCAACAGAGAAAGAAGGTTCCTGGATGCTGGATCAGGAGGTAGGAATGCCCCTTCTGGGTATTTTCCCAGAAGATCTGAAAACATCGTATCACAGTGATGTATGTGCACCTATGTTTATAGCAGCTCAATTGGTAATTGCTAAATTGTGGAAGCAACTTAAATTTATCCACTGAGGAATGGATAAAAAATTGTATATGTTATTTCTAGTTCTCATGAATTTTTATCCACTGAGGAATGGATAAAAAATTGTGGTACTTGTACATAATGGAATATTTCTCACCTATAAAGAAAGATAAATTTGAGGCTTTTACAGGTAAATGGTCATAACTAGAGATCATATTCATAAGTGAAATAAACAAGACCTCCGTGTGTAAGCAACATATTGTCTCACTAGTGTAAGAACCTGAAAGAGTGAATACAAATTAGGAGATATGATAGACATTCTGAAAAGAAAGGAAACTGCTCAAAAGTAAAGAACAACTGGGGTGAGGGAAAAGAGAAAGGAAGGAAGGGGAAATTATGTATGTATATACAGGATAGCTAGCTAATATAGTTGTACTACTGACTTCTATTGCTTTACTAAAAGGAACAGTTAATGATTAATGATTTGATCAGTCTTGCATGTCTCTATTTGTTCTCCTGAGAAACCACTTTGAAGATATCAATACGTAATATAACAACCATTGTTAATTTCCTACCACTTTGTCTGTAACTCTATATTGTTTGCATTGTTCTTATGCTATTTTGTAAATGGATGTCTGTTTCTTAATACATTTTTCTTCATTTTTAAAATAAATTTTTTAAAAAGGAGTTAGGAATGGGATTAGCTGTAAATAGGCACAGGAATCTTAGCGGGGTGATCAAAATGTTCTGAAATTAGATTATGGTGATGGCTGTACAATTTGGTAAATGTAAAAAAAAATAATTGACTTACACTCTTAAAATGGGTGAATCTTATGATGTAAATTATATTTCTATAAAGTATAAGTCCAAAAAACTTGTTGAAATAAAATCTTTAAAAATGCACAAACTAGCTGAGCATAGTGGCGTATGCCTATAATACCAGGACTTGGGAGGCTGAGGCAGGAGGATCACTGCAAATTTAAGACCAGCCTGGGTTACAAAGTGAGCTCATGGCCAGCCTGAAATGCATAGCAAGACCCTGTCTCAAAAAGACAAAAAAAAAGCACAAGCCATCCTAGTGGCAGCTGAATTGAGTAGCTATTCAGAAGGGTGAAAATATTAAACTCAGAGGAGCAGGAAAAATTCTCAGGGAAAAGGTGACTGATTCTCTTAAAAGAACAAATAGATTATTTATCAGATAAATAAACTGGAGTGGGCCACAAATGTCTGTTACGACTTACAATAACTATCTACGTGACAGACTGACTGGAAACTAGGAACAGAGCACAGGCTTCAGTATTGTGCTTTCTAACACAGAAGCCTCCAGTCCCAGGCGGCTAGTGAGCACTGCACTGTGGCTCGTCTGATGTGGGATGTGCCACAAGCACAAACACACACAGACTGGGGCACTGAGCACCAGTGAAAGGTGTGCAGAGGACCTCCTTGTGGAAATATGGATTACATATTGCAGTACTGTTCACACACTGAATTACAAAAAGAATGTTATTAATCTTACCTGTTTTTAAAAAGCTATTTTAATGTAGCTACTAGAAAAACTTTGATTAAATATATGGCTCATATTACGTTTCTGCTTGACAGCTGTGCTTTAAATGGACTTGGGATTTACCAAAGTATTTGTTATTTAATCACAAGACATTCTCTCTACCTCCATGGCCATTGTTAAACTATAAACAGATCCACTTACCTACCGCACAGGGTTTTCATGAGAACTAGAAATAACATATACAAAATTTCTGGCACATACTGTACCCCTCTAACTACCTATCCAGTATTAGAATATCTGGGAACTGAAGCTTTATTTTTTTTGATGTCTGGGTACTTGGAACAAAAAAATCCAAAGTACAGTAAGTCTTCTTATAGCCTTCAGTTATTAGACTTAGGAAGACCATCAAGGTAAAAATTGCAAAAGGTAATTCAAAATTATCCGGAATCTGAAAAGCGGCCCCCACGTCAGCAACTTAATACTACAGAAAACAGGCAACACCACTTCCCTGTGTTCCCGTTAATAACAGAAAATGAGAATCTAGACGGAAAACGTAGTATAACAGACTACTTAGCAAACATTACTAGAACAAAATGTGAAAAAGTAGAAATACATGGATTTTACGAAAACCATGACAATTTTATGAAACAAGTAGTTACTGATCACCATGTATGACTATTCTTGTCTTTTTCTAATTTTATGTCATATGGCTGAATTTCATCACAAACCTTACAGTGTTTTGCTAATGAAGATGAGCCTCTCCATCTTCACTGAACTCTATCTGGCTACTTCCTGCCAAGCCCCAGATTCCGGAGGTCACTCAAGTCGGACCCCGGAGCACAGCCTCTCTCCAAGTTCACAGCATCACCCTGCTGAGCCCTAGGTCCTCTCACAGCGTGAACCTTGTCAGACAGACACTCAACCAGTGATGAAGGACTAGGCCAATCAAAGAGAAATCTATCTGCAAAGGAAATGAGTCCTTGCAAAGTAGCAAAAAAGAAGAGTTGTGGAAAAACTTCCATTTTTTTAAAAGAACGACAAAAATGACACAAACCGGCACATTACCATGACTCGCACTGTCCACCGTAAGAAGGGGCACTCTAAAGCGGAGATGCAGGGGCTGTGCGTGGGACAGGGAACACCGCGGGGCTGTGATGGGGAACGCGGGTAGTGCCTGAGTGGGATTTAAATTTTTAAGTCTGCAGGGGCAGGCATCTCCCTCCTGGGTGGAGACCTTTCTGGAGATAGCACAGTTCCCCTAAATTAACATGTCTTACTCAAAGAAGCCCTCCAGAGGTTTCCCCTTTCTCCAGTATTCCCCTCCCGTGTTTTGATAACCCAGAGAAGATCTTGGTCTTAGCTCCAAGAGCATCTGGAATTCCGTTAGGGGGTTTTGAACCTCCTGGAGCCCTGAAATTTTTCATTGCGCTTGACTCATTTATTTAAGCCTTCACCATCCCCTCATTTGGGAGATTGAGGGCCTCGTCAGTCCACAATACCTAAGTGCTAATATTAACCCGATAGAGCTGGGCTTGCAAACCAACTTGGCACACTCCCCGGCTGGCTGGCCTTGGGTGAGTCACTGAGCCTGTCTGGGCCCCAGCTTGCCCTGCGAACCGGTATCAGCAGCTCCTGCAGCACTGCTGGGAATAACTCTCACAAGTACCCGGGCCCAACAAGGGGCTCACCAGTGCTGGTTATTCTCCATCCAAGCACTCAGCCTGAAGCCTGGCTTCTCTGTACAGCCTCAGGACGCTGAGGGGTGGGGCGCAGGGGCACTCAATGGCGAGACGCCCTTGAGATCACGCGGCTATCGCACAGTCTCCTCCCACGTGGCAACAGCCTGAACACTGCCCGGCTACAGTGCCCAGGCTGGAACCTGAGCCCACGGTGACACAGGGGATGAGGCCCTGCGGGCAGAGCCCTGAGGGGCCAGAGCTGTAGAGGAGGCCCAGAACACTCCCTCACCCACCTCGAGAGGGCACAGCAAGACGGCGCCACCTACGAACCAGACACTAACAGAGCCTCGACCTTAGACTTCTAGCTTCCAGAACTACGAGCGATGGATGCCCACGCACACAGGCCGCCGTGCACAGCGTCACTGCAGCAGCCTGAGTGGGTAAGACACACGTACAGCTTGGTTCTCTCTCACTCCTCACTCACTCACTCACCGGGGCCGCCGTGTCCCCTTGGTGGCTCCACGATCCAGGGCTCCTTCCCTCTCTCCAGTAAGGTGATGACATTTGGCCTCCGCACGCAAAGCCCTGGACAGGGAACACATGTGGGAACAGATCACGAGGTGGGCACCAGAGGTCGAGCCCAGCCCTGGGTCAACAGGAGGGGACTGACAGCATGGTGGGGCACAGAGGGTATTCCAGGGCTCCAGGAGGTTCAAAATAGGCTGGGGGCACTGTGACTTCTGAGAAGTGTGTGCCTGGTCTCCATTCCTGTTTCCTGAAACGGGTCCTAAAACGTCCCAGCTCTGGAGTGGCGTCTACTGTATGCAAATGAGATGACTGGTGGCCCGGCTCCTGAGATCCGGGCATGTGACTAGAGGTCTGGGACTTAAACCCACCCCAACTCCAGAGAGGGCAGGAGGGCTGGGGACAGATCCTCAAAAGCCAGTACTCAGAGTACAAAACGCAGCCTCCAAGCACCCAGGACAGGACTTGCACCAGAGGACTTGCACCCTGAGCTGTCAGATGGAGAATGACCAGGGTGTACGCATGGAGGAGCCCAGGAGCACCATGCCCCTCCCTGTCCCGGCTGCGTGCGCCTCTTTGTTGGATGTTTACTGTGTCCTCCATGAAATCTGTCATATTAAAGTGGCGACCCTAAGGAAAGTGCCTCCCTGAGTCCTGTGAGCTGCTCTCGTAGATGATCAAAACTGAGGAGGGGGTGACAGGAACCCCCAGGGGAGAGCCAGTAGTTCAGAAATCCCTGAGGTCTGGTGCTACGGCTTGTATCTCTGCCCCACTTCCCCAGAACTGGTGACCGTTATCTCTGCATTACATCAGCATTCACTGTTCACCTTTTAACAGTGCTTGTCAATTCCTTATATAAAAGCCCCTTACTTGAAATTGCACTGGTGTGCAAGGTGCAGAACAGGCAAACTCACAGGGGCAGAAAGACGGCCAGCGGTTGCCTAATCTGGTGGAACAGGTTGGCTGGGAAACAACAAGTGATGGACAGAGTGTAGGTGAACAACGAAAATGTTCTAATATTGCCTTTGGTGATGGACATACAACTCTGTGCATATGCTAAAAACCAGTGAATTGTGTATTTTATTATGGGCAAATCACAGAATATGTGAATTATACGTCAATAAAGCTATCTTTAATGCCTACAAGTGAGGAGGCTTCCACTTCCCTGACGACACTGTGACTGAGGCAGTCCCTCAGGAGACTGGCTCTGGACTGGGCAGGAAGAACCTTACCAACTGACACCAGATTCCGGTAGTTCTCCAGCATGACCTCTTCGTACAAACCCTTCTGCGTGGGGCTCAGCCATTCCCACTCTTCCTGGGAGAAGTAGATGGCCAGGTCCGCAAATGTCACTGATGCCTAAAATGAAAACGATCACAGGTCCACTCCCCACGCACTTGTGCTTGCACTGGGCTGGAGAACTGGTGGGCACATCACAAAGGCAGGAGATGTGATACCAGGAAAAGTCCAATAAGCGTTTGGGATTCTAGAGCCAAAGGGGCAGATGCACTCAATAAACCAAATACCACACAACAAGATCTCATTTTAGCTATTAAAGATTATGTCACATGAGTTACACAGCAACTTGGATCGATGGGGCACTGACCAAGTCAAGGCACTGTCTAAGCACCTGCCTGCCCTGGTCCACACCCGCTGATGAGGCAATGTCAACAGGATCGCAGCACAGACACAAGCAAGGAGAGCATAGCCCGAGCTGCGAGACCCACTGCAGGTCCCACCACTACTCAGCAGAGGAGCTGGGTCTGGCCCCAACATGGGCCCCTGAGCACAGGCCCTACAAAGAGCACATGAACACGTCACACAGGACAGAAGGTCCCTTGCAGGTGTGATCAAAGCCACTAATCAGCCAGTCTTAATGCTGGGAGACCTGCAGACAGATTACCCGGGGCTTGACCTAGCTGGCTTGCCCCGGGAAACTTCTCCTGTGCTAATCCAGGCTTTACAGCGGAAGAGCAGAGGACAGAGCTGGGGAAGCACGCCCTGAACCCCTCTGCCTTGGCAGGGCGCCTGGACAACTGTCTGTACCAGGGGACCCACAGGGCTCTGGCCTCCCTCGGGGAGGGCTCCTCCCTGAACGAAGAGCACTGTGGTGCTGAAGGAACGGTAAGGGGCCTGTGTACCGAGGGACGGGGTCTGGGGCTGTCGGCCCTCCTTGGGGGCTGGCTTCCATGGCGATGGGCCCAACTTGCAGGAGTCTGCCGTGGGCAGAAGTCTCTGGAAGAAAAGCAGTGACACAACAGGATGGGGTGCTCCTGCCACTGACCTTGGACCTGGATTTCCCTCGCGCAGACAGCATCTTTTCCTCTCTGCGAGGCTCACATTCAGGGGAGCGCACAGGCCGGGAAGGCTGTGGAGGAGAGAGCCATGAGAGCCACAGGAGCGCGTGAGGAGCAGCGGGCACCCCTCATCCACGGGACAGACTTACTGGGTGCCGAGACACTGCCCCAGAGCTGGGGCCTGCAGTGAGTGACGGCGGCCACGCCCGGACCGGGCCCCTTCCGAGGGGGCCTCCTATCCACCACTCCTAAGGAAGTCTCCCCGAGCGAGGCGACGCCCCTGCAGTCCCTCCAGAACGCCCCCAGCCACATGTGACAGCTGAGCAGTGGGAAGGCCAGTGCAGCTGAGGAATGATTTTAATTTCAATTAATTATGAAAACAATAATAAATTTTAAGATCACTAGACAAAACTGTATTGTGACTTTAAAATGAACAACTGACATATGGTTCACTAACTGTTAAGCGCATTTACCATGGCTTGGTTTGTGACTCAACCTTCCCACAAGCTTTATGAAATGTGATTGGCCCCACCCGAGACCCACTCAGCCCTTATGGTGACAGCTCAATGCCGAGACATAATGGCGCCTAGCTCCCCTTTCCCAGAAACCCCTGTGTTTTTCTTACACAGATGCCCTCGCCAAAGCCCATGTGCACCAAAGGTAATCCAATCCCTCCTCAGTAGGACACCCTGAGCTGCCTATGTCAGCTACCCTGCGGCCCCTCCCCTCAGAGTGCGTATAGGCTCCAACCCGGTCCTTTGTCTTCAGAGAGCCGGCACAGCTGTTCTGGTGCTGACTCCCTCCGTGCCCACACTGAACTTTGATCTTTTGCTGTTTCTCTCTCCCCTTCTGAGTCATATTAGATTGAGTACCCAATTCTCACTCAGTCAGTCGGTGCCGTGCCCCTGCCTGAACGGGGATTTCCTTGCTCCAGGGGGGGGGGCTTACCAGCTCTCCCCCCATCTGAGGCCCCCCCCCACTATGGGCCTTTCTCCTTTCTTTCTCTTCATTCCTTCTCTCTCTCTCTCTCTCTCTTTCTGTGACTGGGGAACCCCCTGCCTTGCCACTTCTAGCAGAAATCTAACACTGGCCTTCATCGTGTCAGATTCCAAGGTGAGCCCTCCCCCTCACTCTCAGGGTACTTGTCTGTAAAGCTGTGGCCACGCTGAGACACCCCCACGTTTGCACTCCTTCGGGACTTTCCCCTTTGTTCGCCCCAATGACGACTGGTGAAGACATTGTTGGGACACGTTTGTCCCCTTTTGGGGCACGTTGATTGCGTTTCGGTGGTGGGGTGATGATTCTCTGCTGATTTGCGATCTCCCTTTCCCCAGCTCACTTTCCCAATTTGGCTGTACCATGGGTAATACTCAGTCTTCACCTGACAAAACCGCACCTCCGGGCCGCCTTCTGAGGCATTTAGATACACTGGGACTAAAACACACTCTCGAGCCGAAGAGGCTAATTTTCCTCTGCCCAACGGCTTGGCCCACTTACTGCTTAGATAGTTCTAAACAGTGGCCTGCTGAGGGTACTGGACTTCAATACGATAAGGGACTTTGATAACTTTTGCTACCCAAGTGGCAAGTGGGGGGAAATACCTTACATCCAAATGTTCTTTGAACTGCTGGCACGTCCTGATCTAATTCAGTCCTGTAAAGCATCCCAAATTCTTTTGGCACGCTCCAGAGGAGCCCCTTCCCTCGGTTCGTCATTGTGATTCTTTCCCATCCTGCCTCTCAGACCCTATAGATGATGCCCCTCCCCCTCCTTACCCTCACAAGCCTTGTAGTCCTTCAGACCCCCCTCCTTGTTCTCGCTGGCTACTCCTGCACCTCCTGATGGCATGCAACCACCCACAACTCCCTCCACCTTAACCTCCTCCCCTCACGTGGACAATAGCCCTCCCTCCCTCTACCCAACACTATCCCCCCCCCCCCCCCCCCCCCCCCCCCCCCCCCCCCCCCCCCCCCCCCCCCCCCCCCCCCCCCCCCCCCCCCCCCCCCCCCCCCCCCCCCCCCCCCCCCCCCCCCCCCCCCCCCCCCCCCCCCCCCCCCCCCCCCCCCCCCCCCCCCCCCCCCCCCCCCCCCCCCCCCCCCCGCCATCACACTTGCTCCCATGATCCTCCCACTTCCTCTGGCCTCACTTCCCCTGCGCCATCTTTGGCTCCTTGCTTTATCCCTCCCACCACCAACCCTCAACCCCTCCTCCCCCACCGCGAGGTTGGCAGAACGGAGGGTCTCATCAGTGTTCACGTTCCCTTCTCGCTGATCTCTCTCACATTACTGAACATTTAGGTTCCTTTGATGATGACCCCTTTCATTTTACAAAGCAGCTTAGATTTATTTTTGAGGTTTATAGGTTAACTTATCAGGATATTTATGTGATCGTATCTGCCTCTTTGTCCCCTGCACAAAAGGTTGCTCTGTGGCTTGCTGCCCAGGCTATAGCAGACTAGAGACCCCAATTACAACATCGTTTTCCTATGGGTGTTGAGGCAGTTCCACTTCAAGAACCTCACTGGAATTACCAGGAAGGTGCCGATGGGTCTAAACATGCGGGAAATATGACTGACTGTCTAGTTCAAGGCCTCCAAAAAATTTCCCATAAACAAGTAAACTATCAGAAATTAAGAGAACAGACTCAAAGAGCTGATGAGAACCCGGGTGCATTTTTATCTCAGCTTACTGAGGCCCTCCAAAAATACACTGCCGTGGACCCCACTTCGCCTTCAGGGCAAGTTTTAATTAACTCTCATTTTATTTCCCAATTGGCACAAGATATTCAAAACAAGCTAAAAAAGTCCAATATGGGCCCTCAATCCCCACAAAAAGATTTATTAGATGCGGCCTTCCATGTCTATAATAACAGAGAGCAATTATCTCACCAAAAGGAACTAGATAAATTCAAATTACAAGCAAAACACAACTTAGGTAAAACTCCAAGCTAAACTTCAAGGCCAGCTCCTTGCAGTGGCACTCGAGGCTCGGAGAGACTCACCACAGGAAATGGGGACCATCAAGACCAACAATACCTGAGCCCCTCCGGGACCATAACACAGATGCGGTCAACTCGGACACTGGGCGAAAGCTTGCCCGAATCTGAAGCCACCACCAGGACCATGTCCCACATGCAAGCAAGAGGGCCACTGGAATGTCAATTGCCCTGTCTGCCAGAGAGCGGGTAAGTCATCTACTTCCCTGCCCTCACAGGACCAACGGCGCTTGCTTCACTCTCGGACTCGTCACTAACTGACCTACTCGGATTTGCCACTGAAGAGGATTGACGGGGCTCGGGGTCCACGGCCCCCATCAAGGTGACACTCTTGGAACCCCAAGTCTCGCTGGATGTCTCAGGTAAAACGCTCTCTTTTCTTATCAACACGGGGTCCATGGATAGCATTATTCCTGAATTTGCTGGCCGATGTTCACAGTCACAACTCTCCATGGTGGGGGTCGATGGTAAGCCATCTCAGCCTCTGCAGCTAGGTCCCATTCCTGGCCAATCTGACACACTTTTCGTCACACACAATTTTCTGGTTATTCCCACCTGCCTGGTCACCCCTCTGGGCAGAGGTTTATTACAAAAGCTAAACTTTTCCTACACTGTTACTCTTCCCACTGCGCTGATACTTCAATCCCAGCCTCCTATCTCCAAATTCCCTACTCCGATCTCTCCCTCCCCTCATCCTTAGTAGAACCCACCATCTGGGACACCTTTAATCCAACCTGTGCCACCCATGCAACTCCATTCTAATACGCCTTAAGGACCCCTCGATTTTCCCCCGCGTCTCACAATATCCAATAGCTCCAAAACACCTGCGGGGTCTCAAACCTCTTATTTGTAGACTGCTTTCTAATGGTTTTCTCAGGACGACAAATTCTTATAATACCCCCAATCTTGCCGGTACTAAAGTCTAACGGCACATACAGACGAGTCCAAGATCTCAGGGCCCTTAATGCGGCCGTCCTTCCTATACATCCGGTAGTCCCAAACCCTTACACTCTCCTCTCCCATTTCTCCCTCCCACCTCTCACTTCTCAGTACTAGATGCTTTCTTTACTATTCCTTTACACAATGCCAAGATTTTTCCACATTTACGTGGACAGATCCAGACACCTTTCAGTCCTCCCACTAACACGGACCGTATTGCCACAGGGTTTCAGAGGTAGCCCCCACTTTTCAGCCAAGCTCTAGCAAATGACCTCGCAGCTGTGCACCTACGGCCCAGCTCACGCATTCAATATGTACATGGCCTCCTGCTTTGTCCCCCTCCCGTACCGCCTCAGTACAACACACAGCCGCCTCACTAAACTTCTTCTGTGGTAGGGGACGTAGGGTTTCCCCTGCCAAAGCTCAAACTGCTTCGCCAAAGGTCAAACACCTAGCTCACACTTACACCCACTACACGCTGCACAACTTCCAACCGCAAGGCCCTCCTCCGTGACTTACAGACATGTTACAAAGCAGCAGGCACTGTCCTGCCTAGGCCTAGCAAACTTTTTCCACCTTTAGATCCCTAACTTTGCTTCTTTAGCCCAACCACTACATCGAGCCTTTGAGGAGACTCTTTCAGACCCTCAGGACCCCACTATGTCGACTGACACCCCCTTCATGAAATTAGAAGAGGCTCTCCTTAAGCCTCCTGCGCTCTCTCTTCCCAATCCCACTATACCCTTTACTCTGTACACCACGGCAGACCAAGGTAATGCAATGGGAGTATTAGGACACATAAGGGACCCTCATTTCAGGCAGTGGCCTATCTCTCTGAGAAGCTAGACACTACAGTTAAAGGACGGCCTCCTGGGCTGGGGATATAGCTCAGTGGAATAAGCGCCTGCCTATTAGGCAAGTGCAGGGTCCTGAGTTCAATCCCCAGTACCAGAAAAAAAAAAAAAAAAGGACGGCCTCCTTGTCTAAGGGTGTTGGCAGCAGCTGCCACCCTAACTCAAGAAGCCAAGAAGTTCACCCTAGGACAAACAATCAGTCTCCTCACCACATCGACTTATTGACTGACTCTCTCATAAAACACTCCCAGCTCTCATGACTCCGTCATCACTACAACAAGTTCATTTAATTCTAATACAGGATCCCACTGTCACAATTTCAACTAGCAAGACTCTCTGTTACCTACTCCCAGGACAGGAACAGAGGCAGATCCCCTACATGAATGCACGGATGTCCTCCAATTAACTTCTACCCCTTTCCCCCGCATACATGATTCTCCTCTCTCTACTGCTACCGACCCCTGGTTTATAGATGGCAGTTCAACAAACACCACTACTCAGAAGAGAGCAGGATACTCTATAGTTAGTAGTCTAAGGTGATGGAGGCAAGCCCTTCACCTCCAGGAACTTCTTCACAAAAGGCAGAATTCACTGCTTTGACAAGAGCCCTTACATTAGCAAAGGACAAAATTATTAACATATACACGGACTCCAAATACACTTTCAGTATTCTACACTCACATGCAGCCATATGGCAGGAGAGGGGCCTCATAAATACTCAAGGCTCTCCTGTCACAAATGCACCACTTATTCTCAAACTCTTAGAAGCAGCCCAACTCCCAAAACGAGTTGCAGTAATACACTGCAGAGGACACTGGCCTCATTTCCCAAGGAAATGCCTTTGCAGACTTACAGGCAAAACTAGCAGCACAACACCCATACCCCTCCCAATTACCTCTGATCCCCACCGACCTCCCTACCCCTTCATACACACCCAAAGAACTTCAACTTCTCACAAAACCCGACTACACTTAAAACTCTCAAGGATGGATTTCCAGGGGGCTAAGTTAGTTCTCCCAGAGAACCAGGCAAAAGATAGTCTCAACAACTTACATAACTGCTTCCATGTTGGGACTGTGGCTTTGTATACGTTCTTAGATCCAGTAGTCACATGCCGATACCTCCCGTCCACTATACAGGAGATAACTCTTAACTGCCAAATTTGTGCCAAAACATCTCCACAAGGT
The DNA here is from genome assembly GCA_004027595.1 of Dinomys branickii. NCBI lineage: Eukaryota > Metazoa > Chordata > Mammalia > Rodentia > Dinomyidae > Dinomys > Dinomys branickii. Next base: position 62,386 of record PVLD010005199.1, read on the forward strand.
CACATATCCCCCCCTTCTTTTCCTACCCACCAGTTCTGCAGAAAAATACCAAGTCAGGATTGGCAAACAGATTTTACACATATGCCCAAATACAAAAACATAAAGTACCTACTCACCCTTGTATGCACCTTCTCAGGCTGGATACCGGCTTATCCCACAACCAGACAGACAGCAGATGTGGTGGCTAACGTAATGCTCCAGGACATTGTTCCTAGATTTGGGCTCCCACAATATATACAATCTGACAATAGACCAGCCTTCATCTCCCGGGTTACTCAACAAGTATCTGCTAGCCTCAGTATCACTTGGAAACTACATATACCATGTCATCCTCAGTCTTTAGGAAAGGTTGAAAAGGCAAATGGGCTCATAAAAACCCATCTAACCAAACTTATCCTAGAGCTACACCAACCATGGCCAGAACTTCTGCCTTGGGCCCTTACAAAACTCCAAGCTCTCCCTAGATCTCCCACACAGTTAAGCCCATTCAAGCTTATGTATGGTAGACCGTTCCTTCTATAAAATTTACCCTGTCCTTCCAATCTTCCTCCTCTAGCAGACTATCTTCCCATTCTCTCCTTCCTCTGGCATCTTCTTAGACAACATATGGACCTTTGTCTTCCTCAGCCTTCAGAGGGACACCATCCAGACCCTCCTTTATCTCCAGGTGACCTAATTTACATTAAAATTCCCAGGCCCACAGGCTCAACACTCCAGGCAAAGTGGAACGGACCCCACCTGGCTTACCTCAAGACTCTGACCACGATAAAAGTGGAAGGATTTCCATGCTGGTTTCATATCACTCAGACGAAGAGATATCACCCACTTCCTGGTATTCTTGATCCTGAACACACTGAAGGGACCTTGTGGACTTCCCGTCCAATGGTTCCCACTTGTCTCCGACTAACGGGACAACAGAACTGATGCATTGCTGTCCCATCTGGTTCTGGCCCTGTTTTTGCTTTCTTCTCTTTTGTTTCATCATAGTTGCGCTGATGCTCTATCCAAAGGAAGTCAAAGCCTCTTCGCGAATTTTACTCATTACACTCTTCACGGCTTTTATTCTACTTATTACATACTTACATTGCATGACCAAATCTTATATAGCTAAGACATCTAACCAAGCTCTACACACTCCTTAGCTCTCCCCCACTTACAATGTGGACCTTTCGTCTCGGCTGTTTGTTCCTGCTACTCAGACACTTTCCTCCCACCTCTGCTCTTGCCCAACCGAGGCTGTATACTTTCACCCTCACCACTATACCACAGATAGCTTCCCACAGCTGAGAGACCCAAAAACACTGGCCCAGACATACTGGACTGAGAGGAGCCCAAGCCCCATATTAAGGGTCAAATGGGCAGACTTATATACACCTGGAGACGGTACCAGTGCCCTCCAGTTCTATATGTGCCCTGAAAATCCTTATTATGAGCCTTGTTTCAACACTTACTGGTACCACTGCCCTCACTGGGGCTGCGAAACCACTGGCTCTACCTACCGTGGGTTTTGGAAAAACAATGATAGCTACATTACAATATCCACAGTTCAAGAAAACCCAAGCAGGTTTTTCAATGGTCAGCTCCTGCTCGCTATAAAAAGTCCCCTTAACTTCCCAAAAGCCCAAATATGGGGCTTTGCACAGTGTATGGGCCCGGGCCCAGGTAGAAACTCCCAATTCCTTACCATCACAAAAACACTAATTCCACAACTTAGTGCAATCCCCTCTGTCACATCCCAGACCACAACCAATACACTCATCCACCAAAAGACACCACAAACACAAAAGCTAAGACAATCTCTCCCACTCACAGCAACTCAAATTCTAAATGTGACCTATACTTTACTTCAAAAAGGAACAAATTTTTCTCACCCTACTTGCTGGTTATGTTTGCCTTTTTCAGCTGACATTTACATGGTTGAACCAGTGCTATCCAATCACTCGTATCTTACACAAAATGCTACCCCATACCCAATTACAGGTCCCCTTCAAATTGCCCCAAATCAGCCCTGGCCGCTAAATCTCACCTGTCCACATTCTACCCAGGATTATGCTATTTCCAACAATCCCTCTAGCCCGTTGATGGGAAACCTGACAGCATGTACACATCATTTCCATTTAAAATCTCAAAACCTGAGTTTAGAGATACATCCACCCCCAAACATGTTCTTTGTTTGTGGAAATGGTGTTTATTCCTACCTTCCTGCTCTCTGGACTGGCAGGTGCACTATTGGTTTCCTGGCCCCCCATGTATCTCTTATAACAGACAATAAAACTCTTATACAATTCTATAACCAACATAACAGGACACATATTACCCAAAGCCACAGAGCTCCTGTATTGGTCCCTGTGCTGCTAGGTGTTGGAGTCTTCTCGGCCATCACTTTAGGGGCAGGAGGGTTAGGAACCAGCTTAAGTTTTTAGTATCAAATGTCCCAAGATATAGAAAACACCATAACATCATCAGTCTATCAAAGTGTGGACTCACTTCAGGATCACATAAACTCACTTGCCATGGTGGTGCTCCAAAAAGGGAGGGCACTAGATATCTTGACAGCAGAAAAAGGATATTGTGCATTGCTGGGTGAGGAATGCTGTTGTTTTGTCAACCAATCAGGTGTGGTAAAGGACCAAGTACAAAAACTCAAAAAATTGGCAGCTGGTATACGGGGAGACACTACTTTCCAGGTTCTACCTTCTGGTCATGGCGGTGGGGTTCCCTGGACTCACGGGCCCCCATCTTAATGCCCATCATGGGCCCCCTGATTACCATAATAATTTATTTGCTCCTTGCGTTTTCAGGCTCCTTTTGCAACGTCGCCCCTATCCAGCAGGAAGTAGCCAGAGAGACTAATGACACCCCTCCAACACCAAAGAGATGGGAATGACTGGCCCCGCCCAAGACCCATTCTGCCCTTAGGGCAATCGCTCAATGCCAAGACATAATGGCGCATAGCTCTCCTATCCCAGAAACCCCTGTGGTTTCCCTTACCCAGCTGCCCTTGCCAAAGCCCTTGTGCGCCAAAGGTAATCCAATCCCTCCTTAGTACCACACCCTGTGGCCCCTCCCCTCAGAGTGCATATAAGCTCCAACCCAGTCCTTTGTCTTCAGAAAGCCAGCATAGCTGTTCTGGTGCTGACTCCCTCCGTGCCCCATTAAACTTTTATCTGTTCCGGTTTATCTCTCTCTCCTCTGTGCCTTTAGATTGAGTACCTAATTCTTATTCAGTCAAATTGTAAGTATGTAACAAACATGTCCTTGGAAAGTAAAGCATCCAGACTGAGACCACCATGTGTTCGACCTCACCTGGTATGGGAAAAGGACACTTGGGTTGCTTGCTGATAGTGTTTTCTACTAGTTACATATTGAAGGGCTAATGTTTTGTATATACACAGTAAAGTGTGTGGTTAAACGGAATTTTCTCGATCAATTTTTTCATCCTTTTATTAATGCAGTTATTGCAATATTTAAAGTTATATGCCTGGTGTTAAGTTTCTACACGACAGTTCTCCAAATGACAAAGCTGTTCTCTCTGTCTGTTCCTTGGCCTCGAAGGGCTTCCGGTTCCTCTTACATTGGGACACTTGAAGACATACAGATGACCTGGGGCTTGACCTAGCTGGCTTGCCCAGGGAAACTTCTCCTACGCTAATCCAGGCCACTCTGAGGGGCTGCGGCTAAAACCTGGAGTGTGGCACACACCAGGCACGGGTACGCATGCGCTCCCGCCATGGCACTCGCCCTTGATGCTGCATTTACGGAATGAAAGGTGCCCCCACAATCGTGCGCAGGGCCAGCCCTCCTTGCAGGGCTGCCGGGGGCCTGAGTACCTGTGCCTCGCTCAGCACCGCCGTCCTGAGCGTGCTTCGCGTGCGTTGCACTGCAGCCACATCGTAGACAGGTCTGCAGCTGTCAGGCCGTGGCCCCCGCACCTGTGCCCTGGGGGGCGGCAGAAACGGTCACGGGCTTTATTTTCTCCATTAGGAAAACTTGAAATCTAAAGGAAAGTGAAAAACAACAACAATCAATGTGCGATCTGTCTTCTTGCGAAGAAAGGTCTGAGGCGAAGGTTGAGGAGCGCCTGGGACCACCGAGGCGCCAGCACTGCTCTCGCACGCAGCCTGATTGCCCTGCAGCCCTGCACACTGCGACACGAGGCGGCGCCTGGCCAGCAGGGGCACCCTGCGCCGCCGGACACGCGGGCAGTCGGGCTCCTTCGGGATTCTTTGCCACTACAGCCCCTCCGACCTCCGCAGAACCGAACAGGACGCAGCTCTGCTATGCGCCAGGCTCGGTGGCCCACTTCAGCTGTGACCACGGTGAACCATGCCACCGGCACGGGGGAACGGCCTCGCCCGCTCCTGGCTCCCAAGGTGGACGTCACCGGTCCTCCACTCAGCAGCACTCGCGTCCACAACGGTCAGGCAGCCACCCGGCAACGCACCCGCGACCGTGGCATCTCCTGGGCAACGCTGGCACGCGCTTGTGGAGCAGCTACTGTGGCATCTCCCAGGTGACTCTGGCACACGCTCACGGAGCGGCCACGGTGACACAGCCACCTGACAACCACGGGCCTGGTCCATCACACACAAACCCAACAGCAATGCACACCGCCACGAATAACGCTATGCTGCGCACCCAGGCCACAACACATCCCTCGCACCCACGGCCACCAACGGAGTCACCGGCACAGCCTCACCGGCTGCCACACGGGCACAGCGGTGCTCACACTGCTCACACAACCCAGGCGAGGGCGCGGGCGAGCACACGGCCCAGCACGGAGCAGCACCACGCAGGTCCACGCGGTCACCCCCACAGTCACAGTTCACGCAGTGGAGCCCACACCACGCGCACAGGGGCCTCGGCAGCGGTGATCGGAAAGCCCGCACTCACCGTCCACCCCTTGCCTGGGTCACCGAGGGTCTGTCCACTGCGGCGCTGACCACCCACTGGTCTGGGAGACCCAGGCCCCTTGGCCCCGCCCCTTAGGCGCAACACGTAGGTGCTCGAGACCCCACCCCCGGGGCGGGCCCTGGACCATGCGGCCCCGCCCTGGCGCGCATGCGCTCACAGATCCCAGTGCATGTCCGGCCGAGGCCCTGCTCCCTTGGTGTAGATTGTGTTCCTGCACAGCTGCCCACCGAGGTCACCGTCTGTGCAAAACGTGCTCCGCAGCAAGCCCTCTCTGGATCCTCTCTTAAAGAGGACGCCGTGAGCGCTTGGACGCCTAAGACCTACTGTGACCTGTTCACCCAAATCCAAACCCCACGGTTCACCGCCCCGCCGGCCTCCGCACGCACGTCGCAGAAGCCACAGCCCCGGGCCCTGCGCCCCAGGTTTCAGAGGGTTTCGAACCAGCCGCGCTGCGGATGAGCGTGCGCCCTGCGAATTTAGCCTGCGATTCCCAGAAGCCTCGGGGCGTACTGCGGAGAGGCGAGGGAGGCCACGGCCAGACAAAGGGCCTCGGGCTGTCTGGTTCCTGTCCATGCCATCATCTGGACGTGAACTAACCCGGAGAGGGGCGAGAGCTCTCCCTCCCGGCCATGAATGTGGTCCTGTGGAACTGGGAGCCCAGATGCCCTGCGCGGCCCCAGACTACATTTCCCAGAAGGCTCCGCGGCCCGGCAGTGCCTGGGCTAGAGCTGCGCCTGCGCGGGTGTGGCGTCGACTCGTTGCCACGGAGACCATGGGCTGCCCGCGAAGCTTAGTTTCTCTGACCCCTTCTAGCCGGGTCTGGTGTTTGTGTGCTGACAGTGCGTGCGCATGTAAACTGCGGTGAGTGAGCGTGTGCACATGTGTGAGACCTAGATTGTGCGCTGGTTGTGCATGCGTGTAGTCTGTGGGTGCTACATGGGGCAGAGGCAAGTAGCTGGAAGTTACGGCCCACACAGCCTAAAATCCTGTCTATTGTGAGCTGTTTCATCGATAACCATCACTCTTGTGTGTAACCTAAGCAAAGAGATGTTAGTAACACACCGAGATCACACAGCTCGTGTGAGGACAGAGCTGATAGCACATCCAAGTACTGCTGATTGCAGAAGTGTGTTCATCACACCTCCTTCGGGATATGTTTTTGAGCACACTCCTTCAAGGTCTAGAAGCTTCTCAGGACCTGGTAGAAGGAAGGTTTGGCCAAGAGGTCCAGGGAACGTCAGCATAAACCCATTGCTTGGCAGGGTATTTTTGTCCAGATTGCCTGGGGTGCTGAGGGTCGGCTCCCGGGGGCTGACAAGCCCTGGCCTGCGGTTCTCTGAAGGAGACAGCTTACTCCAAGGGGCCCACAGGCTTCCAAGGCTGGGAGTTGGTCCCAGACCCAGCACCAGAACACAGGCCATGTCTTTGGGCGTGATCTCCCTGGTCTCAGGGCCCCTGGGGTCTCCCGAAGCTGACACCTGCTGTCTCAGCTCTCCATGAGGGAGTCACAGCCAAGTGGGTGCCCATGGACCCTGGGCTTGGAAGCTGAGAAGCCGGAGCCCCCAGGAATGGGCTGACGTGTGACTGGAGCATCAGCCTGTGTCTACACAGAAACCTGCCTCTGCAGGGTGGAGCTGCTTGTGTGTGACGGGATGAGCGTGTGCCTGGGGCGTGTGTGGCTCAGACGTGGTTGCCCCGTGTGTATTGGTAGCTGGGGACAGTGGTGGTACCACCAGAATACTTCATATGATCAGGCGTGACATCATGATAACTGCCAAGCTCAGGACAAGGATCCCAGGTGTGAATATCCCTGCACATTCTTCTGCTTCTGTAGAGGAAGAATCCCATGCCTCTGAACTGTGTGGTCCTTGATTTGTGAAAATGTACCATCTGAAAATGCAGTAAAGCCCAAGAAAACAAGATTTTCTTGTGTTGTAAAACGCATGTAAATTATTAAGTGTGTTTTAGTAATTATGTATGAGTGTGTATCATTAAAATTACTGTGGTCATTCTGTATTCATACAAATGTCACATGACTATCATGGGCAGGATTCTGAAACAGTCGCAAAAGACATTGTGCTAAGCGAGCACACAGCTCTGATACATGTTTGCTGCCTGCATGAACAATCGCTCAGAGGAAGGGGTAAGAGGGAGTCCCTGGTTCTGTGCCCGTTCCCGGCTTAGTTTTTCACGTGTTCAAGACAAAGCCATGCAGACACGGGGAAGGCTTGTCTGTCCTGAGCAGGAAGAGTTCAGAAGAGCTACCGGTTGGGGTCATGATGGTGGCTGCAGGTCGGGGACAACAGCTGGGGACTTTCAGGCACCCATTCTAGGGGCAGAAGCTCGTGGCTGAACATCCCCAGAGATCTCATCTTGGTGTCCCCTGTTCTGAAGGGGCCTTCGGCAAGTTAGGTAAACCTGTGTGGAAGACTCCTTGCATGAACAGTTCTCAGACAGACACTGCTTATGAGACTACGTGCAGAACTGAGGAGGAATCTGGCCCAAAGTGTTAAGGTTTGTCTTAGTTACTTGCTCGTTGCTTTGGACACCCAAAGTTAAAGGAGGAAAGGTTTATTTCAGCCATAGCCGGCTGGCTCCAAGGAAGGGGAGGGTGGGGGAGGAGAAACAGACCATGCTCTGGTGGGGAGGAAGCAGAGAGCGGGGGCAGGAGTGGGAAGGATGTGGGCTTCCAGTCGCTGCTCATGATGACCACCTCTTCCCACCAGGCTTCCCCTGCCAACATCACACCCAGCTATGAGCCCATCAGCAGACGACTCCAGTATCACACAGCTGCGATCCAGGGCACGGTCCAGGCTCCTCCCTGAATTCGCACTTATGAGCACATGAGGCTTTGGGGTCATCCAGATAGAACCATAACAAGGCGATAAAAGAAACAAATATCAAACAAGGCAGAGACACCAAGCTTCACCCTGCCTTCGTTACCCATGGGGTGTGGGTGCCATCTAGGGCAACTCAACCAAGAGTTACCGGAGGTCTCAAGAGCTTGAGATGGACTCTGAGCAGGTGAGGACATCGCGTGTGGCCTGGAGCCTTAACTGAGTTCTTGGCATGGGAAAGGGACTGAGTGGCAACAGGACACAGGCATGGACCACAAGCCTGTTATATCTGATCATTGCACATCATGGCTGGCTGCCTGGCAGAGCTCCAAGACACCAGAGGACCAGTCAGATCAGACTCCTCTGTCTCCTGGAGAACACTGTTTTATTTCTCCACACTAATTTTCAATTTATGCTGTAGACTGTGATATTACATATGTCCATGTGTGCATGAGAATATTTATGTATATATTTAAATGTTTGTAAATATATAATTTTAGGTTCATCTTAAATTTTGTTTTGAAATCTTGTGATTTTTTCATTTGCATTTCCTCTTCACCCAGGAGTTGTTTAATGGAAATGTTTATAATTTCCAGTTGTCAGGATCCTTCTATGTATTTATTCATTTTAAATCCCTTCATTCCTTACATTATGATCACACATGTGATTTGTAATAATTCCACGTTTTGAGGCTCACTGATGTATTTGAAGGGAAAAACTTTTCTCAACTCTCATTCTTTTGACAGATTTCTGCTTTAAAAAGAAAGACAGATTACCAGAAAAAAAACAGTGATTTTACTGTGTGAGCTGTAAACACCATGTGGAAGAGAAAAGCAATGCTCTCTCCAGTGAGAGCTATAGGAACCTGTGCTGAGCGGTGCTTGTGCTGTTTGTGTCCTGTTACCAGGGATTGAACCCGCAGCTTTCATGCTGAGCTACATCCCCGGCCCCTTTGGCATTGAGATCCTTCTTTAGTCTGAGGCGTGAAACGGGTGCCTGAGGGCTCAACAAACACGGATACTGTTTGCAATACTATTTCCCTGATGGTAAAACTAATATAAAACGTGCATGTCAATACATATACTTTAGCAACCTGATTTTTTTCACATACCCAACTTGAAGGCTTTTTATTTTTATTCAGCAAAATTGAGTTACTTCCTTTTGAAAAGAAAGATAATTCAGAATAGTTGTGCATACACCTGTACTCTCAGCCCTTGGGAGGCTGAGGCAGGAGGATTGCAAGTTCAAGTCATACATGGGCAACCTAGCCAGATCTTGACTCAATAAAATGAAAAGTGAAAAGTCCTTGAGTGTAGCTCAGTGTAAAGGTCCTGGGTTCAGTCTCCAATACCAAGAGAGAAGGAGCAGGGCAGGGGTGTTTCAGAAGAAATACTTGGACTTTAAAGGGGTGGAGCATTACATATGCATGGTGTGCAGTATTCTGCAGCAACCTGGTTTTTTATTCAGTGTTGTCCTTTCCACCTTCAGGACACAAAGCGGATGCCTGGAGTGACCCCTGACCTGTACGCGAAACACACAGACATGACACAAGCCGCTGTAACAGGGTGACTGTGCCCACAGGTGTGGCGAGGATGCCCTGGGCCATGTCGCAGTCACACACATGCACGTGCACACATGCGTGCATGCAGGGACCTGCCAGAACTCGATGGGAGGAATGGTGGCAAGTCTGAGAAAAAGATAAACAAGAGACAAAAGCTGGGGTCAGGTGGAGGCGACCTCTTACCTGATGGGCTAGAGGACTCACTAATGGTAGGGGTGTTTATTTACACCCTTGCAAAGTTAGTATCCTGAGAGGCAATGTTGCCTAGCGACTAAGCACTGAAATTGTCCAGGCAGGACGTTTTTCTCAAGACTGAGGTAGCCTGACTGCTTGAGGACCTCTGGACCTGTCCTGCCCTCACACATATGACCAATTTCCAGCTCCCACTGCTCCCAGCAGGGATCTGCCCGGCTCCAGCAGCCGATGGGTGCTGCGCAGAAGCTTCTTTTATTTATTTATTTATTTATTTTAAAGTGTAAAAGAAAAAGAACAACATCAACAAAAAAGAGGAAAGCATTAACAAAGAGACACAAAGTAGCACAATAACAGTATAATCAAAATTGAATTATAGACAAAGCAACAGGAAACCAACAATAGTTGTTGCATTGCATACTGATATCTTCAAAGTATATGCTCAGGAGAACACATATAGACATACAAGATTGATCAAACAACCAGTCATCAACTATTCCTTACCATAAAGTGACATAAGACAATAGCAGAACCATGTTAGCCATCCTGCACATATGTATATACATACATACATACATACATACATTTTTGCCTCTTTCTTTTCTCCTTTCCCTCATCCCATCTGTTCTTTACTTTTGAACAGACTTCCTTCACGCCTCTCAGTTTATACTCCCAACCTCAAGTTCTTACACCAGTGACACAATACGTTGCTTGTGTATATACCTCTGATTTATTTCACTTATGAGTATGGTGTCTAATTGTGACCATTAGCCTACAAAGGCCCCAAATCTCTCCCTCTTTATAGCTGAGTAATATTCCATTACATAAAAATGCCACATTTTTTTAATCCAGTCCTCTGTGGATGGACATTTGGGTTGCTTCCACAATTTAGCTATTACAAATTGCGCTGCTATGAACATGTGTGCACATATATCATGGTGATATGATGTTTTCAGATCTTCTGGGAAAATACCCAGAAGGGGAGTAGCTGGTTTGAACGGAACCTTTAGACCTAGTTTGCTGAGAAATCTCCAAACTGCTCTTCACAGTGGTTTCACCAGTCTGCAATCCCACCAGCAGTGCAGTAGAGTTCCTATTTCTCCACAGCCTCACCAGCATTTGTTATCTGATGATTTCTTAATACTGGCCAATCTTACTGGGATGAGATGAAATCTCAATGTTGTTTTTATTTGCATTTCTCGAATGACTAAAGATGTAGAACATTTTCTCATATATTTATTTGCCATTTGTATTTTTTTATCTGAGAAGCGTGTATTCACCTCAAATGCCCATTTCTGGATTGGGTCTTTGAATTCGGACAGGTACATGTTTTTTAATTCTTTGTATGTTCTAGATGGAAGACCTTTGTCTCAGGGACAGCCAGCTAGGATTTTTTCCCAATTTGTGGGTTTTCTTTTTACTTTGCTGGTGATTTCTTTAGATGTGCAAAAACTTTTCAGTAGGATGAGGTCCCAGTTATTGATTCTTTGAAGTGTTTCCCTTGCAGTTTCATTCTCGTTCATGAACTCTCTGCCTACTCCTGTGTCTTCAAGATTTTTACCTACTTTCTCTTCCAATAGATTTAGAGTTTCTGTTTTAATGTTGAGATCTGTGATCCATTTTGACTTGAGTTTGGTGCATGGTTATAGACTTGGCCTATTTTCAGTTTTTGGCCAGAGGCAAGCCAGTTTTTCCAGTACCATTTATTAATCAGGCTATCTTTTTTCCAGTGAGCTTTGTTGGCCCCTTTGTCAAATATTATGTGGCTGAGTGTGTTTTTTGTTGTGGCTGCATCTTCCAGTCTGTTCCATTGATCCTCAGGTCTGTTTTTTAGCCAGTACCATGTTGATTTTATTACAGTAGCTTTGTAGTATAATTTCAGATCAGGGATTGTGATTCCACCTGACTTGTCCTTGTTGCCCAGGACTGCTTTTGCTATTCTGGGTCTCTTCTGGTTCCAGATGAATTTAAGGCATGTTTTCTCTAGATCTGTGAGGTATGCTAATGGTAGTTTAATGGGAATTGCATTGAATCTGTACAACAATTTTGGTAGTATGGCCATTTTCACAATGTTGGTTCTTCCTAACCATGAGCAGGGGATGTTTTTCCATTTACTGAAATCCTCTTTGATCTCTTTCTTCAGAGTACTGTAGTTTTCATTGAATAAATCTTTTACATTCTTTGTTAGATTGATTCCTAAATATTTCAATTTCTTGGATGCTATTGTAAAAGGTATGGTTTCCTCAATTTCTCTCTCAGTCTGTTTGTTGTTCGTGTATAGGAATGCTATTGATTTTTGGGTGTTGACTTTGTATCCAGCTATGCTGCTGAATTTGTCAATTAATTCCAGGAGTTTTCTTGTGGAGTTTTTGGGGTCCTCCATGTAAAGTATGATGTCATCTGCAAATAGTGATAGTTTAACTTCTTCCTTTCCTATCCTTATTCCTTTTATTTCTCTCTCTTGTCTAATTGCTCTGGCTAATGCTTCCAAAACTATGTTGAATAGGAGTGGTGACAGTGGACATCCTTGTCTTGTTCCTGACTTTAAAGTGAAAGCTTTCAGTTTTTGTCCATTTAGTATGATGTTGGCTGTTGGTTTGTCATAGATGGCTTTGATCAGATTGAGGTAGAGGCCATCTATTCCTATTTTTTCTAGGGTTTTTAACATGAATGCATGTTGGACTTTATCGAAAGCTTTTTCTGCATCTATTGAGATGATCATGTGGTTTTTGTCTTTGGCTGTATTGATATGATGTATTACATTAATTGGTTTGTGAATATTGAACCATCCCTGCATTCCTGGAATAAATCCAACCTGGTCATGGTGTATAATTTTCCTTATGATTCGCTGTATTCTATTTGCTAGTATTTTGTTGAGTATCTTTGCATCTATGTTCATTAGAGAGATTGGCCTATAGTTCTGTTTCTTGGTTGGGTCCTTCTCTGGTTTTGGTATCAGTATAATACTTGCCTCCAGAAATGAGTTAGGGAGAGTTGCTTCCTTTTCAATTTCATTAAAGTTTGAGGAGTGTTGGCATTAAATCTTCTCTGAATGTTTCATAGAATTCTGCTGTGAATCCATCAGGGCCTGGGCTTTTCTTTGTTGGTAAGTTTTTAATGACATTTTCAATCTCATTAATTGATATTGGGTTGTTCAGGATTTTTGAATCTTCCTGATTCAATTTTGGTAATTCGTACATTTCTAGGAATCTGTCCACTTCTTCTGAATTTTCTATCCTATGGGAGTAAAGATTTTCAAAGTATGTATTAATGATCTTTTGAATTTCTGTGGGATCTGTAGTGATTTCATCCTTTTCATTCCTTATTGCATGAATTTGAGTTCTTTCCTTTCTTTTTTTGATAAGGTTGGCTAGGTGTTTATCAATTTTATTTATTCTTTCAAAAAACCAACTCTTTGATTCACTTATTTTTTGTACAGTTTTCTTTGTCTCAATTGCATTAATTTCTGCCCTGCGTTTTATAATCTCTTCCCTTCTTTGGGCTTTTGGTTTGGCTTGTTGCTCTTTTCCTAAAAGTTTGAGATGTAGCACTAGGCTATTTATTTGCTCTCTTTCTGTTTTCTTTATATATGAGTTCATTGTTATAAATTCCCCTCTGAGGACTGCTTTCATTGCATCCCACAGATTCCGGTAGTTTGTATTTGCATTTTCATTTGTTTGTAGGTATTTTTTAATTTCTTCTTTCACTTCTTGTGTGACCCACTGGTTATTCAGGAGGTTGTTGTCTAATTTCCAAGTGTTTATGCAGTTTTTGGAGTTCTCTTTGTCATAAATTTCCAATTTCATTGCACTGTTGTCAGATAATATGCATGGGATAACTTCAATTCTTTTGCATTTAGGTAGATATGCTCTATGGGCTAGAATGTGGTCAATTTTAGAGAAAGACCCATGTGCAGATGAGAAAAATGTGTATTCTGATGTTGTGGGGTGGGACACTCTGTATACATCTACTAAGTCCATTTGTTCACACCTTTGGTTCAAGTCTGTTATTTCTTTGCTGAGTTTTTGTCCAGTTGACCTGTCTCTTTGAATCAGAGGGGTGTTTAGGTCCCCTATTACAATAGTGTTGGGCTGGGGATATAGCTCAGTGGAATAAGCGCTTGCCTAGCAAGCGCAGGGTCCTGAGTTCGATCCCCAGTACCGCAAAAAAAAAAATAGTGTTATTAATTATTTGATTTTTCATGTCTGTTAAGATTTGACTTATAAAGTTTGGTGCTCCATTATTTGGTGCATAAATGTTTAGGATTGTTATCTCTTCCTCTTGCAGTTTTCCCCTAGCTAGTATGTAGTGGCCTTCTTTATCTCTTTTGATTGTTTTTGGTTTGAAGTTTACATTGTCGGCAAACATAATAGCTACCCCTGCTTTTTTCTGGGAACCTGTTGCATGGAGAATTGTTTTCCATCCTTTAACTTTCAGCCTGTGGATTTCCTTTTGAGGAAAATGTGCTTCCTGTATACAGAATATCGTTGGATTATGTTTCTTAATCCATTCTACCAATCTGTTGCTTTTGACCGTTGAATTGAGGCCATTTACATTAATGGTTATAACGGTTATATGTTGGCTTATTATTGTCATGCTATTTACTTGTTGTTGTTTTCCTACTTTTGCTCTCTGTTTATTTGCTTGTTCTGTTTGAGAGTTCCTTTCTATTGTTGTTCTTCAGATTGTGGTCACTTTTTTCTCTGTCTAGAATATCTTTTAATGCTTTTTGCAATGCTGGTTTGGCAACCATGAAGTTCTTCAGTTGTTCTTTGTCATGGAAATATTTTATTTCTCCGTTGAATTTGAAGGATAGTTTTGCAGGATACATCAGTCTGAGTTGGAAGCTGTTTTGTCTCAGAATCTGTAATACCTTGCTCCAAGCTCTTCTTGATTTCATAGTTTCTGTTGAGAAGTCTGCTGTGATTCTGATGGGCTTTCCTTTATAGGTGATCTGTTTCTTTTCTCTAGCAGCTTTTAATATTGTGTTCTTTTTCTGGATGTCTGGGATCTTGACTATTATATGTCTGTGTGTGGTTTTATTTGGGTTATGGCTCGTTGGGGTTCTATATGCCTCAGTTAACTGTACTTCAGCATCTTTTACCATGCTTGGGAAATTTTCTGCTATTATTTCAGCAAATATCCTGTTCATATCATTTGTGTTGTTTCCTGCTGTTTCACTGACTCCTATTACTCGGATATTATTTCTTTTTGCCTCATCTTGCAGCTGTTGGATTGAATTTTCCTGGATCCTTGATTTTATGAGATCCTTCCTTTCACACTCACTAGCTGCCATGCTGTCTTCAAGATCTGAAATTCTATCTTTGGCTTCATTGAAGCGGTTTTGCAAGCTTTCAGTGGAAATTTTCATTTCCTGGCAATCTCTTTGGGCCTGTTTCATTCGTTGTAATTTATTCTTAAATTGCTCATGTAATGTTTCCATGTGTTTCCTATGTCCTATTCTTTTATCTGTTTCTTCTCTATATATGCGGAGCATTTCTTCCATTATTGTTTTCACTTCATTTTTTGCCTGAGAGATTATTTCTGCTTTAATCTCTTCTATGTCCTGATGGAGTTGTTTCTTTACTTCGGATGTGATCATTTCAGAAATTGCAGGTATGTGGCTTATTTCTGCTTTAATCTCTTCTATGGCCTGATAGAGTTGTTTCTTTACTTTGGATGCGATCGTTTTAGAAATTGTAGGTATGTGGCTTCCTAGTTCTCCTATATCATTACGTCCAGGACTTGTTCTTGTTCTGAGACTGCATTTTGCTCTTCTGTCTTGTCATTTTGGATATCAGATGCAATGTATTGAGCTACAAATTACCCAGGCAGCTCACCAGGCAAAGGTCCTTTGCAAAGGCTGCTCCAATGGCTCCCTCTCTTCGGGAAAATGTCCCTTAAGCTTTCTGCCAAGAGTTCCCCTCAGAAGGCTGCTCAGATGCTGTTTTGTGGGCCGAGCTCCTCCCTGCCCAGAGATCCAGGTCGGAGCGTGCACACGCCTCACCTGCCCAGAGTCCCACGCAGGCAGAGGGGTCACCTAGGTGCTGCTCTGTGGGCCAAGCTCCTCGCTACCCAAAGATCCAGGGCTGAGCACGCAAACACCTCACCTGCCCAGAGTTCCCCGCAGGCAGAGGGGCCACCTAGGTACTGCTTTGTAGGCCCAGTTCCTGCCTTCCCAGAGATCCAGGTCGGAGCGCACACACGCCTCACCTGCCCAGAGTTCCCTGCAGGCAGAGGGGCTGCCTAGGTGCTGCTTTGTGGGCTGAGCTCCTCCCTGCCCAGAGATCCAGGTCAGAGCATGCACATGCCTCACCTGCCCCAGAAGTTTCTTGCTATTGCATTCTGCATTTAAATCAGCAGTGTTGGACGGGTCACAGTTTTGGATTTTTGCACACAGCATATACTGCTGGGCCAGGGCCTCAGCCAGGCAGGCACCTTACCCGTGGAAAACACCTCCTGCCTCCTTGTGAGCCTCCTGCGTATCTGAGAGAGAGCAGCCAGGCCTGGGATAGGGATGTTGGAATAACTTGGGATTTGGAGACCCTGGAGAGTTCTAGACAAATGCCCTGACTTCAGATGGGACCTGAGGACTTTATCCTCCACTTCGAGTTCATAGCTCAAATGTTAATGAAAACCCCCAGGAGGGGCAGCTGTCTCGTCCTTCCAAGGCAGTGGTGAGGGACAGAAGGCGATGAGGCAGAACAAGCAGCCCCTCATATCCATTCCTTTGCTCTGAGCGGCCCTGCTGAAAGCTGCAGGGGACACCATGTCCCAGGGGCCTGCGATGTCCCAGGCGCCCATGGGGCTGCCCTGTGCCCTGACAGGGCCCTCTGTGTGCTGCTCCACTGTCTCCTGGGTGCTGCGCCCACCACCTGCTTGCCTGGCCCTGGCACCTGTAGGTTCTGCTTTAAGCGGCCGGGGGAAGCCATCATCCCTGGCATCTTTGAATGGACCCCATTAGCGATTATCCCCTTGTTCCCTTCATGTCACAATCCTAGGTGAAAGCTCAGCTGTGCAAGGGGGGGCAGGGAGCAATCCAGGGCCCAGGTGCCCCGCGACACACCTGCACACGCAGCCTGGACATGTGATGTGGGCTCTTTGTAAAATAGTTCCTCATTAACTCCCACTCCACTGTGGTCTACTACAAGCGCTGGTCAACATATGCAGTGAATATTTAAATTTGAAGAATGTGTTACAGTAAAAGACACACTGTCACTGATCCCCTCCAAACCCTCCTCCTCACTTCCAGGGCCCTTATCCCATCCTCCTTGCCCTTTCTGCAGCAGCTCTGGAAATCTTCCTTCCTGAGTGTCTTTATGAGGTTTGATCAGAAATATGGTGCCACTCAAAGGAAAAGGACTCGTAAAGTCATGACGTCCTCATCCACCTCGTGCCCTAGACCTGGCGCCGTGGGACTTCTGCCTCTTGCCCAAAGTGAAAGTGACCAGAGGAGGAAAAGGTCTGAACCACTTTAGAAATCCAGGCAGCAGCTAAAGAGGCCAGCTCAGGAAAGAGGAGTCCAGAGCAGCTTCAGAAAGCAGGGAGAGGATGCATGCGTGTGTTCCAAGGGAGGAGGAGGGTTTGGGGGGGGCCCAGGTCTTTTACCGTAATACATTTTTAAATTTTTAAATTTAAAATTTTTAAATTTTTAAAAATTTTTAAAACTCTGTTTATATTCTATCTATTGTACATGTTTTGCTTTTATAGAAAGCCTTTCACAGAAAATCTGAATTTGCAAATGTGAAAATGTCTGTATAAGTGATAATAGTTAAAATCACTTTGGGATAATACTTGAAATAATTTGCTACCCACGATTTAAAACCTCACACTAACACCTCCTGGTGAATCACCGAGGGTATCCCTCACCCGCAGGGCAGCAGAGTGCTGCACACCAGCGTGATCAGCCTCAGGAGAAGGGGAGACTCTGAGGGAATTGGGGTACTCCCAGGTGTGTCCGTTGCAGCGTGGGCAGTGGGAGGGAGCAGCCTCGGTGTGGAGTCACAGCAGGAGAAGGCAATGACCCTGGCATCCTCCCAAGCCTGGCCTGGCTGCGTCTGCATGTTGCTGCACTGGGGACCCCACCCTGTCGGGCTGTGCAGAGAACTAAGCCTGCATACAACAGGGCTGGGACAGGACTTTGCTCAGGAGGCCCCTGGCTGCAAGCCCCTTTCTGACTTGCCCAGTTTTTCACTCCCCAGATGGCTGGGCAGGGCAGGGAGTTCATGAATGAAGTTCTAAGGACCGAAAGAGCTTCGAGCTCTGACCCTGAACCTGTAGCTCTTGGAATGTCTGTGAAGCATGAGGATTGTGAATAACGCTACTCTCAACTCTCTGGACCTCCAGCTGTATACCTGGGGCAAAACAGACTCATTGTTAGCTGGATGTGGTGGCACAGGTCTGTAATCCCAGCACTCAGGAGGCTGAGGCCGGAGGATCACCAGGAGTCAGAGGCCAGCCTAGGCTATAAAGTGAGTTCAAGGCCAGCTTGGACTGCATAGTAAGACCCTGTCTCAAAAACCCAACCATCCAAGAAACAAAACAGGCTCGTTCCCTGCTGTTGTCCTGTTTACTCCAATACCAGGTCACTTGTTGCTCAGAAGGACTAAGAAGCAATGGGATGGAGTTCAGCAGTGCCCACCCTCAGTCAGGTCCTCAGAGAGCTGGCCTCAACCTGGCCCAGGGCCCTGGTGGTTTTGATGCACCATTTGGTTCATGTTGTTTGTGAGGATTCCACTTCCTGAGAAAACCCCGCTTCCACATCCGCCTAACAGGTGAGGTTTCCAACACTAAAAGTTCATACTCCCTGTGTTACAATGAATTCATTCAGTGACATTCTTCCCCTGTATAGCACTGCAAAACTACTTGTAAGCATCACTGGAAACTGGATGTCTCTCTTAAAAGACAAGTACATTGGAAGCAGGATGTGGTGGTGCACATCTGTGATCCCAGCACTCTGGGAGGCTGAGGCAGGAGGATAGAAAGTTCAGGCCCAGTCCAAACAACTGAGTGACTTAGTGAGAGCTTGTCTGTAAATAAAAAATAAAAGGGGGTGGAGACTATTTACTCTCTCAGCTTCTCACATGAGGGAGACGATACGATGTTTACACATATGGGTCTGATTTATTTCACTTAGGAGTATGATCTAAAGTTGCATCTATTTACCTATAAAAGTCTTTAGGGTCCTTATATACTCTTTTGGTTTCTCACACCAGAAACGTAACGCAGTATTTACACATGTGTGTCCGATTTCTTTCACTTAAGAGTACGGCCTCATGGTGCATCCATTTTGCTAGAAATATCTCAAGCTTATCCTTTTTTGTGGCAAAGTAGTACTTCACTGTATATTTTTTAAAATCCTCATCTTCTTTATCAATTCATCAGTTGATGGGCATTTGGGCTGTTTCCAAGATGTGGCTATTATAAACTGTGCTGCTATAAACACAGGTGTGCATGCATCACTGTGGTGTGATGCTTTTAATTCTTTTGGAAAGATACAAAGAGAGGAATAGTTAGGTCGAATGGCACCTCTAGTCCTGGTTTTTTGCAGAATCTCCACACTGATTTCCACAGTGGTTGCAGTGGTCTACACTCACACCAGCAGTGGAGAAGGGTCCCTTTTTCCCCACAGACCCTCCAGCATTTGTTATTGGTTGACTTCTTGAAGATAGCCATTCTTTCTTGGATGAGATGGAATCTCAGTGTCGCTTTAATTTGCATTTCTTGAGTGACTCATAATATTGAACATTTTTCATATGTTTATTTGCTGTTTCTACTTCTGTATCTGAGAAGTGTCTACTTACCTCAGATGCCCATGTTTGGGTTGGATCTTTAATTTTGGGTCTCCTGATTTGTTTGAGTTCTTTATATATTCTGGATATTGGTCCTTTGAGGAACAGCTGCCAATTTTTTCTAATTTTAAAAACTTATTACAGTGGAAGACACGCTGCCATGAAACTGTCTCAGGATACCCCTGGCTTCAAATGTCCTTGTCCTGTTGTTCCTATCTCTTTCTGCACAGTTCTGAAAGTCCTCTTTTGTGAGTGTCTAGTTGCAATGTTACAGTTGCTTCAGTGGTCTGAATTGAGTCCTCCATGAGGTTGGAGGACTCAGCCAGAGCCCAAGAAGTTATTTCTGTTTCCCAGGGAACACTGAGAAGTCCGTGTTTTTATCCTCCAGGTTATGGGACAGCATTGTAGGTTCCAATGAGAACAGTTGTGTGTGTGCATGTGTCTGTGTGTGGCACTGGGGATGGAACACGGGGTCTTTGCTGCACTGAGCTACATCCCGGCACTTTTTATTTTTTTTAATTTTGAGACAGGGTGTTGCACAGTCACGTAGTTGCCCATGCCTTCTTTGAACTTGCCATCCCGTCTCAGCCTCCCAGAGTGCTGGGATCACAGGCTTGCACCGCTATGCTCAGCTCCATCACATAACCTCAGCGATGGAGATAAAACCTAAGAACAGCTGTGCATTGTCAGGGGCGGGCAGGAGAATCAGAAGAGACTACAGAGCTGTCGCCTGCAGCCATTGGCGGCAGGGGTGGGGTGAGCTGGGTGTGTGGGGCCTGCACAAAGGGGCCTAGCACACATTAACAGCCATGCAGAGGAGGAAGCTCTGGACCCAACGGGAGCTATGGCCAGTGACCAACAGGCCTCTGTAAACCTAGTTGTGTCCCGGTACCGCAGGCCTTTCATTTGTTCCTATCTGTGGCTGTCTTCACTTGGGAGGCCCAAGGGCCCACTGTGACAGCAGCTCACAGGCAGCAGGGCAGGTGTCTGTGCCATGGAGAGGTTTACGCTGAGCTCCATTGCACTCCAGGGGCTGGTAACGACAGTGTCACAGGTTAGCTCTAAACTGTCCCCATAGCCTCATGTATTGAGAGACGGGACTAGATCATGAGGACTCCAGCTTCACCAGGGGATAGATCCACAGATGAGGCCATAACTTGATGGCGTTACTGAGGGATAATGAAATTTGCAAGGTGCACCCTGGTTGAAGGGAGTGGTCGTGGGAGTGACCTTGAGAGCATTATCTTGCCCCCTGACCCTTTCTCTCCCTCTCTCTGCTTCCTAGTTGTGGGAGGTGGTCAGCTCTCTTCCGCTAGGTCCTTCTGCCATGAGGCCTCTGCCCCTCCACAGGCCGAATGCGATGGCGTCAGCTGACCACGGACTGAGACTCTGCAGCCGGGAGCCTCCCTCCTTCGAGTTATGTCAGGTATTTTGTGGCAGTGAGGGAACATGCACTAACGCAGGTCGTTATCTCTGGGCAGCAGAATAGAACCAGAGAACGGAGGTAAAGGGAGAAACTCTACTTCATAACCTAAAAACATGTGCATTTTCTAAATGTGTTTCCTTCCAGAAACAGTATCTCTAATTTCATATAAAATTAAGGGCCAAGGAAAACAGGCTGTTTTAGGGCAGGCAGACCCTCACGGGCCATGATAGCCACGGCTTGTACCTCACTTCAGGACAGTCCATTTTGAAATCCCCAGTGGGAAAGAAGTTTCCTTTGATGCCAACGGAGAGATACCTGCCACATTTCACATCGTTTATGGAAAAGATCTTCCCAGTGGCTCCTTCCATTCTGTGGATGTTGGCAGCCCCTCTTCCAGCTCATCATAGAGACAAAGACCGCTATGGAGCAGCTGAGAGGAGTGCCTCGGGCAAGCCAGAGGCCCCTCCTGGGTGGCTCCTTCCCCGTGAACCACAGCTGCAAAAATCTAGACATCGCTAAACTCAGCTTCAGCTCGACCACTCACTATGATGACCTCATCTCAGATACTGGGGCTGCAGCTCATGCTCCAGAGAAGACTACCGTGAGGCTGGGTCGATGGTCTGTCCCTCCCAAAGGGGTTAAAGACAGATTCTGTGAGGGATAAGTAAATACTGACAACTGGGTGCTACCTTTTAAGCCAAATCCTTCAGTGAGGAATCTCAGACTCTTCAGGTAGTGAAATAAACAAACTCCTAGGATGGTGTGAAGGGGGCCCGCACATTTGTCATGGATCCCAGGCAGATGAAGGTAAGCCCATCCCACCAATGACTTTAATGGCAAAAACGCATTCTTTTCCACATTTATCCTGCCAGCTAAGCCTTCAGGGTCCCAGGTTAATGTAGAGAGATGATTTTGTTTCCTGCAGTAAAGAACAACATCTTTTCTTCCTCTTTGATTTGTCTACTAAAACCAAAAATCCAAACCCTGTAACATTCTACCTGGGTAGTTTCTACTTAGATTTCCTCTTTCCACCCTGGACATTATGGTTCGCAGATATGAAGACTCTAACAGCCTAGGATGATCTCATTCCCATGAGAAAACCCAGTGAATGCAAGACAAAAACCAGCGTGCCTGGCTTCCTGATACACAAGAAGCATTTCAATGTGCAATTGTGTGCCCAAAAGTTCTGTGACTGTGGAATTGTATCTGTCTCGAAATTTCTCTTAGTTTAGCTAAAATGTCCTCAATTGTGCCTGCATGAAAGTAACTACTACATCGCCCTGCCGTCTCTCCCGCTGAGGGCAGGCTCGGGAGAGGAAGGGACAGGACTGGAAGGGGACTCTGGGCCTTGCTCTCAGAGGGCAGCAATCTGATGCTCCACCTCTTCGTCCCCCGATGCCACACTCCATGTGCAGCCAGAGCTGCCCACCCGGCTCCAGCCAGGCCTCACACCAGGCCCAGCCCACTGCTACTTCAACGGCAGCCCCTGCCCAGAGGGCACTTCGCAGGCGGGGCAGGTGAGAGAAGCCTACCAAACCCACACTTTGGGAGCCAACAGTCTACCCTCTTCCTCTGGGGGAGCCCCTGCTGTTCCTCAGACCTTGCCTGGCCACCAGCAGGTGCACTGGGTGCCCCTAGGCCTCCATCTGGATGTCCATGTGGGAAGTCCTCATCCTTTGCGCTGTCCAGTTTGGATTTGGATGGAGAAGGCTCATCCCAGGACTGTGGTGCTGGAGGGCCGTGCAGGACCAGGACGACCCAGGGAGTGGCTCTCTGAGTCACGGGGGTCAGTCATGCTCTGAGCCAGCAAACACAGGCCACATCAGGCTTTGCGTCTCCATTTGCATAGCGTCTGAAGTGGCTTTCTGGAGCAGCCCTGAGCTGTTGCCATAGAGACCACGTAGCTGGCCCTCTGCATCGAATTTTGCTGTTGCGTTCCTAGCAAAACAGCGCAATCCATGCTCATCTACAGAAGGAGATGGCAACGCCCATGCTGCTTGTTTCCTGTGTAGAACAGGCTCTCTGCAGGGATTTTTGGACACTTGATATAATAAGTGTCTGAGAGCTTTAATCATAAGTATGAAAAAGAAGCGGAGAAAATACAAGTTATTCAGCGAGGCTGAATAACACCTTCAGTGCAATGTGAGATTGAAAAGCCAGGCTCTGGTCTGTCCACTCACTGGGCACTTCCGTCCAGCAGAGCAGGAAGGCCAGTTCCCTGCCACCCCGTGAGTCATGCTCTGTTCTCCTCTCATGCTCCAGCATCTGTAGCTCCCAGCACGTTTGCAGACAGCAGCCCAAGAATGACTTTCTGGGGTTCCTTGGCACCGGGCAGATCAGGTGGGATAAGGTGGACGTGTCCCTCAGCGACTCGGTATCTATGCTGAGCTCACGGACGCAGGTGGGAAACACTTGAGTTAGAAAGAGACAGGCTCTGGGGGTGGTGGCGCACACCTGTAATACCAGCACTTGGGAGGCTGAGGCAGGAGGATTGTCGAGAGTTTGAGGCCAGCCTGGGCTACAAAGTGAGCTGAAGACCAGGCTGAACTGCACAGGGAGACCCTGTCTCATAACAAAAGAGAGACAGACAGACAGACAGACAGACAGACAGACAGAAGGAAGGAAGGAAGGAAGGAAGGAAGGAAGGAAGGAAGGAAGAAAGAAAGAGGCATCCTTCAAGGTGCATCCTCATGTTAACCAGACTCATTTTCTAGAACTTCCCACCTGCTCCTGCTCCCCTTCTACACCTCCTGCTCCCAGAATTCCCGCTAGTGAATGACAGAAGGGCCCCGCTTCTGAGAGAGGAGCTCATCTGCCTAACTATTGGTTGGGACATGCGCTATCTGCCGTTTAGCCTCTTCAGGTTGGACAGGGATTCAAACCACCATGGGATGCAAATAGTGCCTCTTGGTCTGTCCCCCTCTTTAAGTGTTTCTTTGAAATGTGACTGGCCACCTTACAGAGGGGCTGGGTGGTAAGACGTGGTCACTGCCGTGTCAGCGTGTGTCCCAAAGTGAGCCTGGGCAGACAGAGACATCCCTAGTTTGTGGCTGTGCAATGGGGCGTCAGGACCACGAGGCCCAGGCCTTCTGCAAATAGCACTACTGTCCTCAGGAAAGGCCCCCATAGCAAAGGGACCTGGCGTAGGATCAGCTCTTATTCAAATCCCCAGCCTGCGCGGTCCCTTCGGTCCAGAAGTGAGGGTCTGTTTTCCTTCAACAGCATTGTGTTTGTACATTGGAAACCCCAGGCCTATTTCTAGCGGAAAGTCCTCTGGGAAGAGCCATGTGCTGTTTGCTCTGTGTGGCTCTGCGTGTGGAAGGCAGCACCGCAGAGCAGCCACTGTGTTCCTGGGGTGCAGGCAGTGGGACACTCCTGATTTCCGGGCCCAAGGGCAGGTGAGGGCAGGTAAGGGCTGCTGCAGGCCCTGGTGAGGTGGTGTCTGCTGCACCTGTCCAGGTAAAGTTACAGCCTCCTCTGCTGAATTTAGTAAGTACTTCCTAGGAGGTAAATAGCCCGTTACTCTTCAAATTTGCATTGCAACAATTGACACTGCTATATCCGTAAGTTCTTGCTGTGTCCTGCTGTTTGAAGGTTTGTGTCTGCCACACACTATTTTAATACTCTGGCTCTCCCCACACTGGCCCTCAGGCCCAGGACCTGCCCGCTGGACCTCTCTTGACGCGTCCCGTCCTGCTCAGGGACCTCCCTGCTCCCTCCCTCCCTTCACGGCTCCACAACCAGCACACCTCACCCTCCTGCACGCCCATGACCACCCTGCAGGCCTCTTCCTGGGAGCCTGTGTTCCCTTTGATGGGTCCAGGTGTGCGTGTGGATCTTCACTGGGGCCAAGGCTGTGGCAGCTACATTGCTGCTGTGTGGCCCAGTGAGCACAGTGCATGCAAATACATACACACACACACACACACACACACACACACACACACACAAGCACACACATCTGCACGGGACCCCACTGATCCCCAACCTGGTCCCACACACAGGCCCCACCTCCAAAGCCTACCATGTCCCAAGGGACCTCCAGCCCTCACCCCGTCCAACCCTCCACCCCCAGCTGCCCTTACCCCCACCCTCGGTCTTGCTGGCCCACAGCCTTGCACACCAGCCCTCCTCCAAGCACATGCCTAGCTCTGACCCTCAGGGCCACAACAGCACCCTCTGCCTTGATGCCACCTCGCTCTGCCTCAGCCAGGCTGCTGGGCAGGGGCCAGCTGCCAGGCCAGGCGAGACAAGGGCTGCGTGCATGCTTGTGATCCCAGCACTCTGGGAGGCTGAGGCAAGAGGACCAAAAGTCTGAGCCCAGTCTGGGCAACCTAGTGAGATCCTTTAAAAGGGGGATGGGGATGTAGCCCTGGGTTCAACGCTCAGCACCAGGAAAAGAAAAATAGGGCTGTGGAGTGGGAAGAAGACAAGAAAAGCAGGGGTCAGGTTTCATTTTGTAGTTGATTCTGCTCCATGTCTTCCTGGCCACTTGGATGTAGCTCAGACATTTGGTGTCCCTCTGTGGGTAGTGCCAGTCACTTCTAGCAACAGTGTCACTTCGTAGTCACTCTCCCTGCCTGCTCCCCACGAGGTGGGCGGTCAGCTGGGGTTCACACAGGGATGGCAGGTTGCCGCAGTCCACCCTGCACACGCTGTCCGTCTGCCTGGCCACAGGCCACGCCTGCCTGAATTGTCTCTCAACCACGTGGGAGCCAGGGTGGTGGGCACACCTGCCATCCCAGTCACTCAGGAGGCTGAGGCAGGAGGGTCACAAGTGTGAGGATAGCCTGAATGACTTGATGACAACCTGTCTCAAATAAACACAGATTTTTAAAAAGAGCTGGGGGTGTAGCTCAGTGGGAGAGCCCTTGTCTAGCAGGTACAAGGCCCACTTCTAGATGGATGGGCATTAGCTAGAGACAAACAGAACCCACGTGAGGTCCCCGTGGAAATCCTGAGCGCTCACCTTACACCTGGGTTGTGCTGTTTCACTAACGGCCTCTGAAGCTTTCCCTTACACACCTGTCTGCCCAGGTACTTCCTGACAAGGGTGGGTCATCCCTCTATCTTCCTACCCACCTAACAGTCTAGATCAATCTATCTATCTATATCTGTCTGTCTGTCTACCCGCCTATCATCTCCCTCTGTCTAACAGATACCGCGGGAGGTATTGTACCTAGAGACACAGAAACGGATAAAGTCCGCCACCATCTTGTCTCTTGTGACAGAGGCTTTCCCGGGGTAACTGGGCCCTGGTGCTGGTGGAAAAGCCGAAGTGACACGCACAGTTGGTTCCGTCAGTTCCGTCCAGGGTGACAGGTCCTGAGAGCAAGGTGTGGCGGATGAAAAGATAAATAAGAGATACAGTTATGGAATCGGGGCTGCAGCCTCCAGGATGAAGGCTTGATTACAATTTTCTTCAGCCTTTTATTAGGCTTCTCTCGCAGAAAGCAGGAACGGGGAAACAGGAGGAATCGTTACCAGGATTCCTGAGGGCCAAACAGTCAGGCATCCCAGGAGCTGGACTTGCAGTCAGCTGGCCATCATGTCGTCGTTCCTGGGGACGTATCTCCCAAAGCATCCAGGGCTGTCCCGCGGCCCTCCACAGGGACTAAGGCCCTGCTTTCACTTTTACACTAACGCTTTTGCCAGACTTCCTCTAGAACAAGCAATCACAGGGCCTGGTCAGGCTGAGTCTCACATAGGTACTGCACAGCGAGGTAAACCACAGAGGTCCTTCTCCACAGGACACCCCAGACAGTCTGGAGGGGCTGCAGTGGGCAGCGGCTCCAGCACCACCCTTGTTCTCCTGCAGGCCTGGAGCAGCGCCGACTCTGCCCCAAGGCCCCTCTCCAGACAGCGACACTGGAGCTGTCTGCCCCAGACGGAGGCCCTCCCCGCCAAGGAGCCCTCGGCCTGGCCCTTGTGAGCGGTGCTGGTCCTGTGTGCGCTCTCCCTCTGGGCGTCCCAGGGCTCGAGTCTTCCTGCAGCACTACCACAGCCTGGGGTGAGGGCCAACAGCCGCACGCTGAGCTACGTCCTCCTGGGGCCCCGCCGCATGCCTCCCTCTGCCCACAGCTTTTCATGTGGGCTCACAGTGGTGGTACCCTCGGTTTTGGCTGAGACCCTCACTGTGTTCGTGGCCTTCCAGGCCACCAGGCCCACGAGAAGGGTGCAGAGGTGCTTGGAACTGCAGATGACTGGCCGCGCTGTGCTCCCCTGCTCTGTCACCCAAGTGCTGCTCTGGGGGGTCTCGCTGGGGACCTCGCCTCCCTCCCCAGACAAGCACACCCAGCCTGTGTCTGGTGTCACCATCGGCCAATGCAACAAGGGCTCCTTTGCCTCCTTGCACTGCATCCCGGGCTACCTGGGCTGCTTGGTGCTGGGGACCTTTGCCATCGCCTTCCTGGCAAGGAACCTGCCCACACCTTCAGGGAAGCCTAGCTGCTCACCTGTAACATGCTGGTGGCCTGCAGCATCTGGGACGCCTTGCTGCCAAGCTCCCATAGCGCCATGGTGGCCATCGAGGGCTTCTCCACCCTGGCCTCCAGCCGGGCTGCTGCATTTTGGCCCCAAGCGCTCCATGATCCTTTTCCGCCCAGAAAGCAACACCCTTCAGGCTTCCGAGAAGTCAGAGAAGCATCAGTGAAGGAACGATGCAGGTGGGGGGAAAGGGGTGCTGCACGGCCCAAGGGTGGCAGAGAATCTGTAACCTAATTACAGGAAGCAGCCCTGAAAAGTCGGTAGGAATCAAGCAACCTGTGAGGAGAGAGTGGCAAGGAGACACAGGCAGGAAATATCCTGTCTGCCAAAAAGAACAACGCATACTTCAGGGAAAGAAAAACCGGTGCATACATTTTAACACTAAATTTATGGAGACACCACGAGACTGATACAAGTGATCTTTGGCCTCTGCAGTTACCAGACGTGATCAGACTAGCGCGGCGGGTTGCGTCTCCAGTCACCTTGGCCACTGAGACTGCTGCACGCACAGGTCCTTTCTCCCCTAAGGGCCACAAGTGCAGTGGGTTTTCTGCAATATATGACGTCCTCTAGGGTCCCCCAGAGAGACGAGGGTGACACCAGCTGTTGAAATATCATCATACTGTCTTTCTTTTCCTTAAGCTGCGAACATTTTTTTGGCAAACTCTATATGCAGGTATCACTATACCACCTCTCCCAGCTTGTAATCACTAAATATTAACCAGAACATGGATACACACACACACACACACACACACACACACACACACACACAGAGAGAGGCAGATTTGGAAGAACTGAATAAGCTCAATACTTGTTAAGGAATGATGGCCAGAACACACTCTTCAATGAAACCAGCAAGAAATTGATATATACCGTGTTTCATCCTTTCAGTTAGAACTGAGGAAGGGCACTGAAAATGAAGATGGTCACTTGTGGGGTGTTCACAGAAATAGGACAGGAATGAAATCTTCCATAGCCAGGTGCGGTGGTACAGGCCTATAATCCCAACACTCTGGGAGGCCGAGGCAGGAGGATCTCAAGTTTGAGCCCAGCCTGGGGAACTTAATGACTTACCCTGTCTCAAAATAAAAAATAAAAAAGGGCTGAGATGTAGCTCAGTGGTAGTGTATATGCTTTGCATAAATAAGGTTCTGGGTAAGGTCCGTAGCAAAAAACAGAACAAAACAAAACAAAATACATACATATATACATATATCTAAAGGGAATAAAACACAATCCTTCCAAATAAGAACAAACAAAAACAATAAATCTAAGTTTTTAGCCAGGGATATAGCTCAGTGCCACTCACCTGCCTGGCCAAGTGCAATGTCCTGAGTTTGATTCCCAGTATCAAAAACCTAAACAAAACAAACAAAATCCACAACTAAGTGTTTAACAAATTGATGACACCAAGATAACTTTAGTATCTTCTGAAGTCAGCCCATTGACTTCATACACTTAGATAAACTAAGCATACAAAGAGCTCTGAGGAGTGAAGTTCAGCAGTGATGAGACCGCTGGGTGTGAACACAGATGCAGGCGGCATCCTTGCTGCAGGAAGCAGCAGCACAGCAGGGCATGGGGGAGGTGAGGAGGGGGACACTCAGGCGGCTCTGGAGCCTGAGTGTTTAGCTGGAACTCTGGACCTTTCCACTTAAATTCCTAGAAGGAAATATTTCTTTATAACCACCGAGGAGGGCCAAGGATACGGGTCAGTGGCATAAGCGCCTGCCTGGCAAGCACAAGGTCCTGAGTCAATTCCTGCTACTAAAAAAGAAAAAAGGAAAAGCAGGATAGATTCAAAGGCTAAGAAAGGAGTGTGTGAAACTCAGGCATCTTCTTGTGCTACCGTCACCTGCCCACCAGCTGGAAAGCCATCCTCTGACAGATTTCAAATAGAACACAGCAGTGCCCTGCAGCAGGGAATGAAGGGAGAACCCATGGCTTCCCAGGGGTACCAAACCAGGATGTCAGGACAGGGAGGAGGGTGACCAGGGCACCACCATCTGTGAACCCCAACTTACCACCACAGGAGACCCACTAAGTGAAAGCTGCCAAGGAGCAATACCTGCGTGTCTGGAGGTCTTAGGACCTGGGGTCTGTGTGCCTGAGGGGGATCCTCAGGTCTACTGCAAATCCTTAGCACTTAGACCTGGAAATGAGGAACCCTGGAGCCTGACACAGATTCCAGAGGAAGGGGAGCCAGCTCTGGTGACCACATGGCCATTCTGGGGGTCAACCAGCTGTCCCCTTTGGAAGGGGGCCAGATCTGCTGACCTAAATATGTTCTCACAAGTTTATGAAAGTTACATGGCCATCACTGTACAGAGAGATCCCTTGCTTACAAAAGAAAAATTTTTTAATATATATATTTTTTAAAGGATGAAGTAAAGAATGACAAATACATAGTCTGAAGCTTTCTTTGTGTACCCTCAAGACTGGGATGGTAATGTCTTGGCTTCTAGAAGACGCCCAGTACAATACTATTTATTTAAAGTTTTAATATATGCAAAACAAAAGCATAGCCTCTGTGATAGAAATATAAACGCTAGCACAGACACAGTAAACACCAAATTTAGGGTAGTGGTCACAGTCGGACTGGAGGGAAAAGAGTCCCTCTTCACAGGGCAGCGTGAGGCGTATGCTATTTCTCATGCTGCTGCCAACGCTGTGTACACAGGGCTCTCACCGAGCTCCTCATTCTTGTACACGGCTCCCGCAAGGGCCTCTGATTTGGCCTGATTTTGCAACACAAGTGGAAAACAAGTATTTACAAGCAAGGGCGAAGGTGTAACTATGACAGAGAGGGAAAGGGCTTAACCACAGTGAGGGCGCTGGGCGAGGTCTGCGGTGGCACCAGAACTGCTGTTTTCACTGCGAGCGATCCCCAGGTGAAGGCTGCACCGGGGGAATGTTAGGGATGCAGCACTGTACTAGGTCCCCTCGGAGAGTCGGGCCGGGCCTGGCCTGGAAGCTAAAATCAACACACAGCAACTCTGGTCTCGGAGAAAGGCGAGGCCTGACCCGGCCCACACAGCAGTGCACAGACAAGGTCAGGTTTCTGGAACTCCAGCGTTTCCACAGCAAGCCCTGAAGCGTCCCTCAGCCAGAGCACAGCCACTGTGTCAGAAACAGGCCCCAGACTCGGATTTTTGGTGCCAGAAAAATGCAGACAACAAGCAAGAGCGCCTGACAAGGCAAAGGTTTACTTCCGCGCAGAACAAAGCTCTTCCGCCCCTGAAGCAGGAGAGCTGGCCCCTCCCCGCGGCTGGGCAGCAGACTCCCAGTCTAGCTGGCCCGGGCGGGGAGGGCGGCATCAGAGGGTCACTGAGGAGGAAGGGGAGGAAGGAAGGGGAGTGCAGAGAACAGAAAGACCTTGGCTCTCGATCCAGCTATCTTGGTTTATAGCTGTGTTCCCAGGCTTCAAACTGAGCAGGAAACTTTGGACGGCTGTGTCCCGGAAGGGCTGCTCAGAATGAGCCTGAGATAAAGACAATGCCCCGTGCCAGAAGAGACAGAGCTTGCTGCTTTCCACAGACGCTCCAGCGGGGGGATCACACGGAGGTCACAGAATCCCACCCCACCTGCAGACCCACACTGGAGCCCCGGAGGAAGGCAGTGACCGGTCCCCACCCTGAGTCTAAAAGGATGCGGTCAAAGGTCTGACATGTGAGGGACATGGCATGGGGCCATGCTCAACCCTACCACGGCTAATTTACAGTGGCCTTCATTTCATAGGCGGGAAACCGAGGAACCGAGTCTGTGCCCCTTGCTCGAGGCCCCAGAGCTAGCAAGGGACAGAGACTGGGCCCTAGACATCACTCTTAAAAGGGGACGCAGAGGCCTGAGGAAGGTAAAAGGTCTACTGGCAGGAAAAAGGAGAACCACCAGCGGTGCGAGCTTCACAGGACAGGTTCATTTAAGAACAAACCTGACAGGACCACGCTGGCCCTGGAGACCAGACCGGCTACTCTGGTGCAGGCTGTCAGGTCCTCTGCGGGGTCGCACGCATAAAGGGGCGCGGGGCCATGAAAGGAGACGGTCCAAACGAGCACCGAAGGGGCGAGCGTTCAGTGACCGCCAGGGACAAGGTTCGGAACGCGCAAGGAACTGCAGTTACTCGTGAATAACGAAGGGGTGATGGGCTCTGGTTCTGGGCCTCTTCACCCCATGATTATACAGTTCTAGCAGGTGGGCAAGCACAGTGAGGTCCGACGTGACCTCTGTTCAGCGGCGGTCGGATTCCCTCCCCCACCATTCTCCAGCACGAGGACGCAGTTGGCGGTGCAGCTCTGAGAGCCCTTGACCTTTTCAAATTTGCTTTCCACCCAGGGGGACTACGACGTCACAAGCGGGGAAAGCGGAGCTGTTACCATAGAGCCGGGAGAGCCGAGCTGGGGACTGCGGGGGGCGAGGGGGGGGGACGGAGGGTTGCCACTCATCTCCCTGGAGACCGGCGCCGGCCCAGTTAAGGGCCCCGCAACGCGCATGAACCATTCTCCGCAGTCAGTAGAAGACTGTGCGGCTCTTCTACCAACCGGAACGCAGCGTTCGGCCTGGCCCCGCCTTTGTCTCAACACTTCCGGCGTCTCGCTGCCTCCAAGGCAACCCGTACGCAGGAAGGGCTCGGAGACTTCTGGGTATTGTAGTGTCAAGAGAGCCGCCATCCGGAGGCGCGTGGGGCGGAAAAAGGAGTGCGAGGACGCGCCTGCGGCCAGGGTGACCTGGGGACGGACGAAACCTGTCAAAGAGTCGTCTGCTGGGCGTCGGGGGGCTGTGGGGTGACGGGCCGCCGGCGACAGGCCGAGCGCCCCGGCCCTTGCGTGGTGACGTTGCAGGTGTTGCTTGTCCCCCGGGACAGGCGCACCCATCCCTGCCCTCTGGGCAGCACGGCTCCTAGTCCAGACCTCCGCCCAGGCGCGGGGAGACCCGGTGTCCCGGACAGAAGACTGATCCCGGGCCCTGCCCCGGCCAACTCGGCAGAGGGCCTGGATGCTGAGCTCTTTCCGGCCTAATGGAATAATCGTAACCATAGCAACAGTAGGAATGCCGTAACCATAGCAACAGTAGGAATCGCCTTAACCGCAGCAACAATAAGGCCACTACGGGTCCCTGCTCGTCCAAAGAGCTGTCCCTGTACCCCCCGCAGCCACTGTGAGGCCGGTAGCGTTCACCGAAGGGAGACAGAAACACAAAAGAGGACGAACGGAAACGCGGGCGTCACCAGGCGGTCCACCCTCAGCTTCCCTGGTTACATTCAGGCGCGTCCCGCCAGCCACACCTCAGGAACGCTCCAAGTTTGTCACTGGGCTTCACCGAGGGAAGTGAAGGGCAGGGGCGTGACCCTAAGATAAAGGAGCGGGCTGACAGAAGCCACGGGATGTTTAGATTACTATCTTTAAAACAAACAAAAGCCGGAGTCCATCCCTGCAGGATGGGCCAGCGCCCTCCCGGAGATGGGCCACACTTCCGGAGCCCCCACCGTCTGAAGAGAAGCATACAAGGCCCCAGTTCCACAGAGAAGGGCCTCTGTCCCTTTGTTTCTACCTCTGCCTAACAAGCCCTCCATGCTCCTCTCACTGACCGGCCGGGAAAACGCCTTTCCCGCGGCGGGAGGCACTGAGGCTGCAGCTCGCTCCCTGTGAGTCGGGGCAGGTTCCCTCCTCCCGTTCAGGAGCCCGCGGGCCCTGCCTGCTGACATCCGCACTCCGCGTGACAGAGCAGGGAACGGAGAACGCCGAGGAGTAAAGAAAGTGCCCCCTAAAGAACTGAGTTTCTTTGAAAGTTTAAGCCTTTGAGTCAGAGTAACTTGTACCGACAGAAAAGCCGCAGTGATGCTACCGCAACCCTGCAGCCCTTGCCCCCCTCTGCCTCAGCGTCCCCTGCAGTGAGGGCTCTAGAGGCGCTGGCCCTGGCGTGGTCCTGCTCGCTCCAGACGCTACTCACACTCCCCAGGTTTCTCTGCCTCCAGACCCGGGGCATCTGCTTGCTGTGCCTCCCCGGCCCCCTCTGATCCCTACCGGTGACCTCGACCACCCCGAGGGGTGCAGGGTGCGTCACCTCAACTTCCTTCACTTTGGATTCGTGAGATGTTTGCTGCTCGTGACTAGCCTTGGGGTGCAAATAGGAACTGACTCTTTACTTCGTGTCAATTAGAATTTCAAAGTGGGTAATTGTGTCAGTTGTTGGACAACGTATAAGTATATTTGAAACCGCATGGATATGTGGATCTGCTTTCGATTGTAAATTTTATAAAATGTAATTTTATAAAACATCAATGATTTTTTCATTTGGGGTGCTAGGGACCAAACCCAGGGCCACTGGTGTGGTAAGAAAGTGCTATTCCACTAAGCTACACCCCAGCCCCAGAGATCAGTGGGTTTTAATGAAAATACAGCGTTTGAATTGGGATGTACATAAATAAAAATATCAGATTTCAAAGAATACATAAAATGTAGCTGATCTCATCAATACTGTTTATTACATATTGAACTGGGAATATTTGGATATACTGAGTTACAGCACCTTATTCACCTGATTTCACCTGCCCCTTTGTACTTTTACTACAGCTACTGGAATGTTTAAAAGCACTTGTTCACATTAGATCTTCCTGGCCCTAAATAATAACATAACAAGCAATGGTAACTGAGACTCTCCTGTGCTCCCGCCCCACTCTGTCTTGGGCTGCTGCGACAGAATTCGTAAGCCTGGGGGGCATCAGAACAGAAATGCACTGGCTCCCAATGGGGAGGCCACAAGTCCCAGACTAAGTCCTGGTACCCGGTGGGCCGCCTCGGTGCATCCCCACCGGGAGGAGCAGAAAGGCCAGAAGGAGAGTGGGCTGCCCACCAGCCTTGTTTTTTATGACCAGCATCCACCCAGCATGCGGGCAGAGCCCCCTCCCAACCCTGCTCCATAGGGACTGGCTTTTCTGAGGGTGCATCTGGGGGGCGTCAGAGCACAGCAGTGCAAAGCGCCGTGCTTGGCAGTAGTGTCTCACAGGCTTGGGACAATCTTATCTTTCATCCCCGGTGAACCTAGGGAGCACTGAGGTACATCCCGCCCTTTTTACTTCCATTTTACTGTGAAGCACAGTCTCTCTTGGTTGCAGGCTGACCTCACACTTGGGATCCTCTGATCTGGGCCACCAGGGCAGCTGCGACTACAGGTGCACACACCACGTCTTAAACTCCCCTTCTGAGCCATCCCTGGGTGCGTGAGTTTCTCTGGTGCCTCTGCAACGGGCACTAACTGCACTCAGGGCTCGGTGCTCACTGCTCTGTACTCGGCCCACACACCTCTGCCCATTCAGCTGCGATTGCAAGGAGTTAGCTGTATTTAATTATCCTAAAACTTTTCAAGCTAGTAGAATTTCCTCCAATTATACAGTGTAATTAAGTATAACAAACCAGAAATATATGAGGGCAGAAAAGTTGTTTCTGTCAAAACAAATTTAACTAGCTTGAGAAAGATATGATAAAGACCAATTGTTAGGACAGCAAAAATGTGTCGTATTTCAACTGGCAGGACAGCTGTACAAACAGCTATTTCTCTTAATTGATAGGAGGTTCGGTGCTGAAATTGCTCTGTGTTACTGTGCCTTCCAAGGGACATCCTGGAAGCTGTGGGTTCACAGACTCAAGCCAAAAACCCCACCTTGTATTTATTTCAAAAGATTGGCAGGGCTGGGCATGGGTGGCACACACCTGTAATCCAGCAAACAGGAGGCTGAGGCAGGAGGATCATTGTGAGTGTGAGGCCAGCCTGGGCTATAAAGTGAGTTCAAGGCTAGCCTGAACTGCGTAGTAATACCGTGTCTCAAAAAGACAAAAAACAAAACAAAAAAATTGGCAAATGGGTATACATTTACATAACCTGAAGCAAAATATTTGAAGTATTTTAATTAGATGATCCAACCAAATAGTGGTTCTGATCGTAAGAGGGCTTTTTCTGTACTATTAACAACCCCTCTGCAGATGATAAAATAGGGCTTTAAGAGATAGCACCTTCCCCAACCCAGGCTGCATGTCCAGTCGCAGCCGGGGCAGGTGGGAGGCAGGAGGCCCATCTACAGAGTCCTGGCCTCAGCCAGGACCCAGGCCCCTCCCTGGCATCAAGAATCGTGCCAGCAGGGCTAGGTGTGGTGGCGCACGCCCCCTCAGCCCAAGTGCTGGGATTCCAGCACTTTGGGAGGCTGAGGCAGGAGGATCGCTGTGAGTTCAAGGCCAGCCTGGACTGCATAGTGAGACCCTGTCTCAAAAAGACAAAAAAAAAAAAAAAAAGAAAAAGAAAAGGCACCGGCTGGAGAGCTAGGTCACGGCTTGGGAACAAGGCACACCGGGCGGGATCTCAGCTCAGACCCCGCTGCTCCGCTGTGGAGTCACCAGCGCCGGAGGAACCAGGCGTGCAGCCTTCAGCAGTGCACGTTTATTTAATTACGGAACTGGGGTGGGGGTGACTGGGCCTGGAGAGAAGCAGAGGGCGCGGGTCGGCCACGCTCCAGCCGCGGTGCGGCTTTGCTGGCCCTACGATGCTGCTGTCCTTGATGATCCGCCGCCACCCGCCACCCAGGGACGGAGCTCGCGGAGGAAACGCCAGGGCGAGGCGGGCGGCAGAGTGACACCCGCGCTAGTAGGAGCAGCAGGGGTCGTTTCTGCGGCAGGGGAGGAGGGGAGAGTGGTTGTGCCTTCATTTACTCATTTACTTCTGCGCGGTCCACACTCCGGTCTCGGTCCTCCACAAGTCCTCGCGGGCCGACTCCCCCTCCGCCAGGCAGACGCCACACCCAGTTCCCCTGCAGGGACCCCCTCGGGCTGTCAGGACACACAGGACACAGAAGGCCACTCCCCGGCCACTAGGGGGCGCGCTCGCCCTAGCCGCCCTGCACCGCCAGGCTGCACTAGAGTGGGCCAGATCAGGGCAGAGCAGGGGCGCTAGCTCACGCGTAGACACAGCGCCCCGCCCCCAGTGTAGGTAAGAGGTGCTTCTTGCTCCCTGAGAGATCTAGAGGAAAGTTCCTGCCTACCCAAAAAATAACCCTTAAGCAAACATACCCCAGCCATGCCCCCTCAGCCCTCTGCTCTCTGAATTCGTCTCGTCTGGATATTTCACATAAACAGAACCCTATCCTATGTGATCCTTCACATCTGGCTTCCCTCAGGCGCCTAACACTTTCAGGGTCAACTGTGTCCTTGCATGCACCAGAGAGCCATCCCTTTCGTGGCTACATAATATTCCCTGGCACAGATACATGCCGTTCTGTTTATCCATTCCTCAGCTGAGGGATGCACCAGGCCCATTGTGTACCTGCCGTCTGCAGCTGCTTTGGGCCGAGCAGCAGAACTGAGTAACTACGGTGGAGTCCATATGGGGCCTTCACAGAGAAAGGTGCCAACCCTGGTCTGAATCAGACACCAGAACACCAGTATAAAGACCCGCCGTGGCTGGGGTGAGGACAGCCCCCAATTACATCCCTCCGTGCCACTGGCTTTGGAGCGTGGGCTCCGCACAGCCAGCGCTGCTCCGGAACACCCTGGCCTCGGTGAGCCTGAGGCCTGGAGGTGTCTTCCAGGCAGGCGGAGAGCAGTGAGCCTGTGCTGGTGGGAAGGACCGGCACTCAGGGTGGCAGGACAGAGCAGAAGATGTGCGTGCTCAGGGAGCCACGAGGGGCCTGAGATGGGCAGGGGGTGAGCGTGGGCGGGGACGGGGGGGGGCAGATGTGGAGAGGACTTGGAGAAATGGAAAACGCGGAGCTGGGCATCTCAGAGCTTGTGCCGCGGGGCTGAGTGTGCTCACGGGCAGAAGTGGCCGCCGCCCTCTGCGGCCCTCAGAACTCCTCCTTTGGAAAAAACCTGTTTTAAAAGCTGTGGGAAAATACAGCACACGGGCCAGGATTTCCCGGTGGTCGGAGACCAACAGCCACCTGCCACGTGCGAGTGCCCCAGACCTTGGCGAGCTCTCCAGGAAGGGAAGGGCTGAGTTCACGAGGCTGTAAGCAAACCATGACCACTGGCACCTGCTCAGCTCCTCGGGCTGGAGCTTTCTCCACAGGGACAATCAAAAGGAAACTACCCTCCAAGAAACTGGCGCTGGAGACACGCACCATGGGCACAACGGCCTCTGGAGGCCCCGGCTGACGCTCTCCAACAGCAGCGTTACACACGGGGCAGAGGTCAATGACTAGAAGCTGCTGACTCTTCACAGTGGCCCACGTCAGCTCTCAGGAGAAAGTCCCCTGGCTTTGCTTTGTTTTTCAGATTGGAATCTGCTGTATGCAAACATTCATAAATGCACTAGCCAGAGTAGTTAAAAAGTAGAAACAACTCCATGCCCTTCAACTGACAAATGGATAAACAAATGCAGTATATCCATGCAGTGGAATATGATTCAGCCATGAAAAAGAATGATGTATAGATGCATGCTGCACACAGATGAAATTTGAAGGTATTATGCTGAGTGAATAAAGCTTAATGAAAAAACCATGTCTGTACTGATGAGAAATGTCCAGTACAGGTAAATCAACTGAGACAGAGAATAGGTTAGTGGTCCCTAAGGTCTTGCTAAGTCACTAAGTTTCCCAGGTTGGGCTTGAACTTTCAATCCTCCTGCCTCAGCCTCCCAGAGGGCTGGGATGACAGGTGTGCACCACTGTACCCAGCCTGGCAAATTTTTATGTTCTGTGTATTTTGCCACAATGTTTCAAATCTGAAGATACACTTTACTGAGTGAATTCTCTAACGAATCCCTCTTGTTCTGTTCCACCCTGGCCCCTGTCCCACGCTTCACTGGCCTGTTGGCTGTGGCTGCAGGCCAGGGGCGTGGGCCTAGGACTCTCCTCACACTCCCTGACTCTGCGATTGGCACTCCCAGCCCTGCCCGCCCCACACACGGGGCCCACAGCGGGAGCCCCTCCCCACAGCAGCTACCCGATGTCCAGGTCCGGGTTACAGTGGTGGCAGTGACACTGGGAAGGACGAGAGATAAGGAGTGACAGAGGGGAAAACGGCGAGCAGGTGAGCGCCTTCGTGGCCATCTCCCCGCCACCTCCACCCATTCTGCTGACTCCCAGGGATCCTCCAGAGTTGTCTCCCAGCCAGCTCTCCTAGGCCTGAAGTGGCACCACCGCAGGCCTGGGGACCGGGCAGGGCCCCTCAGTGCAGCACAGGCGTGACCAGCCTCCCGGTCCTGCCAGCTCCTCGCCTCCTCGGTGGTGGCCACCAAACATCTCCAGATGCTGCTGCGAGTCCCCTGGGGCACAGCGTTCCAGGCAACATCTGGGGCTCCCAGCCTCTGCCCGTTTCCATGCCCCTGGCACCCGACCAGCTGGCACCTGCCAGACCTGGGACCTCCCAGCTTCTGTTCCGCCTGCCCCCACTCACAGCCCGGAGCAAGCAGCAAGCCACGTCCTCACAGGCCTCACGGGCCCCTGGGTGCAGGGACGGAATCAGTGGCTGCTGCTCACAGGAAGCGGGCTCCACACGGAGGGGGTGCGCTTCACCCACTGGCTGGCACCCAACGGGGCCTCCCTGCACCTCAGGGGCACAACAGGCCCTCCTCACCCAGTCTCCTTTGTTGTAGGACACGAACAGGAAGGTGAAGACCATGTAGGTGCACTTCAGGAGGCTGCAGCTTTTCCTGCTCTGGACTGGCCTCCCAGGCGTGGTGGCTGGAACAGGCCTCTCTGGACAGAACCACAGACACGGGTGGGCTGCTGGATGCCCTGCGTGATCCAGAAACCCCTGCCCTTCCTGAAGGCAGCCCAGGCTACATGCCCAGGCTACCGGGTTACAACTCCCACTGCTGCCAGGAGGTCCCCCATGTTCCAAACACCCGAGTTTGACCCACATGTTCTGGCCCTAGGCAGAACACCACCATCCTCTCCTGCCTTTCCAGGTCCCTCTATTGCCTCCGCGCCCCACCCCCCATGATCTTTCACACCGAGGTGATGACATCACCTCCTCACTTCCAGCCTCACAGACCAGAGGGGCTGCTTCTACCTCCCAGGCCTTACCTTACAAACACCACCATCGGGAAAACTGTTTCCACAGGTAAACACAGCTGTCTAAGCTAAGCCCCAAGTCACAGACACTGAGCACTGCCAGTGTTCAGGTAAACAGTGGACAACAAATTAGAAAAGACAAAACTGTAATTCTGCCTCTCTCGCGTTCCGAGACTCCCCCTCCTCTCCTGGGAGGGTTATCTCAGGGAACTCCTAGTTGCATCCCTGCCTCTTTAGAAGATTCTCAGGTCTTCTTAGAGCGACCTGTGCTGACTGCTTACGTGGAGAACACGTAGGCCATGCACTAGCTCTGCTTTGCTATCATCACGGTTTATACTCAGAGTTCCCCAAAGCCCCTGCACTCGGGGCGGGGCCTCTGGAAGGCGATGGGTTGAGGTTTACAGCTAAATGTGAGGTTAGGAAGTGGGGGCCGGCCAGAGAAGTGGATTGCTGAGCACTGGCCCGGAAGGGTGCATCTGCCTGCCCAGCTCGCCACTCTGCTTCCTGTCTGCCATTGAGCTGAGCAGCTCTGCTCTGCCAGGCCCTTCCACAAGGCCCGACCTGCAGGGGCTGGCACTTGTAGAACATGGGCCAAGATGAGCCTCTCCTTCCTTCATTTAAAGGTGCCGGGTTCTTTGTCCCCAGACAAGGAGAGTGATTAAGGCACCTTTATCAAAGGGTGGGAGTTCTGCCTGTGCAATCACTTAGCGTTTTAGTGTACTGCTTACTTATTAAACCAAAACTATCCATTTTCACTCCCATTTCTTGGAGAACTTCATGGTTTGTTCTGTGCTAAGGATGGAAGTTAGGACTGGGAGCCTCAGCGCCCAGGACATAGCAGGCAAGCGCTCTAATACTAAGTTGTGCTCCACCCTGAATTTTGTCTCAGATTATATCTGATGAGCTGTAGCCTATCCTAACCCACAGAAGTACTCTCCCAGTCAAAGGCTTGCTCTAGGTACACAACCACAACTATGACAGTGAGTTCCTTTCTTCCTTTGTGATCCTGGTGCCTCTTCCTCCCTCTGGCCTGGATGGGACCTGCCTGGATCAGTGTGGGAAACTCAGGGGACAGCAGAAAGAAGCACCTCATTTAGGATCTCAGGAGCAAAGAGCTCAGTGATCCAACATCGCCCTCCTGGTAAGTTTTTGGGAACTATTCTTTGTCATAGTACAATGATCTCTTCTAGCCTTGGTCTGCTGAGATTTTTGAAAAATCATGAATAATTATCGAGTTTTATCATATTTTCCTATGTCTATTGAGATGATGTGATTTTTTCCCTTTTTATGTTAATGAGGATTATACATACTGATTTGCATATATTTAAAAATCTTTCCATTGTTGGAATGAACTCAACTTGATTACGATTTTTTTTTTTTTGTCTTTTTGAGACAGGGTCTCACTATGCAGCTCAGGCTGACCTTCAGCTCACTTTGTAGCCCAGGCTGGTCTTGAACTCACAACGATCCTTCTGCCTCAGCCTCCAGAGCGCTGGGATTACAGGTGTGCACCACCACACCCTGCTTTACTATTTTTAAAAAATATTTTGTCCAATTTCTCTGGTTAATATTAGTCTAGAATTTTACATCTGTCCTTGTGAGAAAAATTGACCTTATATTCCCCCCAGTACAGTATTTGTCAAATCTTTCAAGGACATTTTGTCTTCAAAATGAGTTGGAAAATGCCTGGCTTTGATTTTCTGTGTAAGAGCAGTTGCTTTCAGAGATGGGCTGGCCCTTGATTCCCAGCTCGGACTCCAGGAGAGCAAGACCCACCGTCTCCAGTGCTTTATTACCGCAGTCCTACATCAGAGTACCTGTCTTTTTTTTTCAAGGAAGAAAGTGTTGTTTTAAAATAGTTCCTTGTTGTCTTTGCTTTTCAGACACTTGCAGCAGCGTCCATAGAAGTGGTTTTCTCTAGATTTGTTCCTCCAGGTTCTCAGAATCTTTAAAATCTGTCACTTGGTGGTTTTTACCAACATGCAAAATCTTCAGCCTTTAACCCTCAGGCACCGCTTCGCCTCTGCCTCCTCCTCTCCTTCCCAAGCCAGACCCTGCGCCTCACATGCACAGCCGGCTGCTTGCCACCCAGCCCGGTCTGTGTCTCTTCCCGCGTCTTCACCTTCCTCATTCCTCTGCTTCCTTCTTTCTCTTCCTTCTCCCCTCCCACCCCCTTTTTTTCTTTGTCTTGTTTTGTCTGAGACAGCATTATGTAGCCCATGCTGGCCTCAAACTCATGCTGATCCTCCTGCCTCAGCCTCCTGAGTGCTGGGACTAAGGGCCTGTGCTACTATGCGTAGCTTTGCAGCACTTTTTTTAACCTGTTTTCCATTCACCACATCCTTTATGCTGTGGAGCCCAGCAGCAGAAACTCACTTCTGTAGCCTTTCAATTCTAGACTTCTCTTATGTTTTGTGACTTTTCCAGACTTCCCACATTTTCCCTGCCAATGCTCACACATTTCTTAAGAACTTGATATATTTTAAGGTGCTTAATGTAGTAGCATCAGGGGCACCTGGAGCAGCAATGATTTCGGAATCAGGAGCTAGTGACATGAAAGACAGGTTTTCCATGGATGGGCATGCAGGTGGCTTCAGGGTGATGCTGACGGATTACCTCGGTTGTGCACTTCACTTCTATTATTATCACATTGAGGTACAGAATAATTCCTCACCTCACCATGGTGCAAAACCAGAGGGAGCCCTGAGCTTGTCTTGTGCAACCAGACGGTGCCACGGGGGGCAGGAGACACTGACACCCGAGGTGCGTGTTTGCGTGCAGTCCACGCTCATCTTGTCACGGCTCTCAATGCAGGAAACCCTGCTTCCCAGACAGGATGTGGGAGATGGAGGAGGGCTTCTCAGGGCTTCTGTGGGACCCCCGGGGTACCCACCTGGACTTTAACCCAGAACACACGGAAAGCTGAAGTTTCTCAAGCACACCTTTAAGGCCACCATTGTTGGCAATCTCAACTGGTTGATCCTTTTCCAGCATACTTGGCTCACTTGGCTTACTCACGCAGTCCATGGATCCTTCCTCCCCGGCACGGAGGGCTGCTGCAGTGGGGAAGGGGCGGTCACGCTCTCACAAAAACTGAGACAGGTCATCGTGCACCAGCTGGGCAAACGCAGGCCCTGGCTCTGGCTCCTTCTGAAGCTTTGCTAACGTGTGAAACATCAAATATCCCACTGTTCATGCATCACCCCCACAATGCTACTTTGGTTTGAACTCAGGCGTTTTATCTGCCAACCTGAACACAGTTTCACTCTCCCCTGAAGAGACAGATGGAGTCTGTCAAGCAGGTTGAATTTGTCACACAAGTGAGCAAGTTTCGCTACCCATCTGTGTCACTGAACTGTGCTGCTGGTGGTGACTCTCTTCCTAAAAAGTACCTGGAGCAATTCTTGTAGCCCAAATCTCCAGCCAGGAACCCACCTATAGAAAGCCCTCTCTTTTCTGTGTGCAAGAGAGAGTGTGTGCACCCTGAGCCCACCTCACAGAGCTGCACAGATATCACCTTGAAGGCATGGACCTCAGCGTGAGTGACAACATCATCACACCCTACAGAATGCTATCAAGTTTGGGTGACATTTCCAGCTAGCTGGCATTTCTCCACAGATGACACAGTGCAGAGACCCACGTGCAGAGGCAGCCTCCTTGACCCAAATGGTGAAACCCGAAAGCTGTGAGGTTGTGGTCACCCCTCTGTCCATCAGACACCAACACACAATGATCGCTTTAGTTTTCCTGAAGTGTAATCATTCAAAGACTCGAATAGTTCTGCAGCTGTGGTGTCAGAGGGCAATAAAGGTGCACACAACACATCTTTATGCGTGTCCTCCTCAAAAATGTGTCCCATGAAAACATGCACTGTCGTCTTGGGTTGACATCAGCAGGCTCCTCAGCATGGACTGGGTACCATGGAGACCCACAGATCCTCTCCAGCAACTGCCTCAGTTATCCTCTGCTAAAAGCCTGGCATGGTGGTGCAAACCTGTAATCCTAGCACTCGTGAGGCTGAGGCAGGAGGATTGTTGCAAATTCTAGACCAGCCTGGGCTACAAAGTGAGCTCAAGGCCAGCCTGAACTGCATAGCGAAACCCTGGATCAAAAAGACAAAACAAAACTGTTATTTCATTATCTAGTCACAGGAGGAACACATGCTGTCTCTTTTTTTTTTTTTTTTTGGCAACAGGGTCTCACTATAGTCCAGGCTAGTCTCAAACTCATGGTGACCCTCCTGCCTCAGCCTCCTGAATGCTGGAA
This sequence comes from Dinomys branickii, assembly GCA_004027595.1. NCBI lineage: Eukaryota > Metazoa > Chordata > Mammalia > Rodentia > Dinomyidae > Dinomys > Dinomys branickii. The sequence continues at coordinate 105,860 of PVLD010005199.1, forward strand.
TTATAGGCATGCACCACCACGCCTGGCCTCATGCCACTTTCTGAACTGCATGCTCTCCTAGAAGTTCATGACAAAGGTCCTCAGCAGCAGACAGAATCAGCTCCCTGCAGTAGTAAAGGGCTCCTTAGTTTTGGCAAAGTGGCAGCCGCTGAGAATAACGCTCTCCGTGCAGCCACATTTGATGACATGGTGGCCCCCAGTAACTGTTTCTATTTCTTGTGTTCCTGTGTTTTCCTTCTAAAGGACTCCAAAGCCTTGTCTTTCAATATAGGGTCCTTGGTCTCCATGTAGGAAAGTGGTTTTGAAGCGGTCAGGGCTCTTGGGGTAGCTGCCACCACATATTACACAAAGCAGCCTTGGACAGTGTGAGTCACGTGTTCCAGTGAGCCTGTACTTAAGTTGGACCTGGCATCTTCTTCTAAGCATGGCTCTCTTCTCGTTGCCACCTTGGGATTCTCTGTCTCATGGCTGGGTCTCTCCCCCTTTCCAAAGCAGCTCTCCAGTGAGGTTTGTTTTGTACCATTTTGGCTAGAGTTAGCTGCTGGCTTCCAAAACCGTGACTGAGACAAGTGCTCAGTGTGGGTAAGAGGTGGGGACAGAAGTGGTAAATAACGGGCAACCACACATGGAGTAAAGCAAGAGTCAGTGCCAGATGCAGCCACGCAGCTCAAGAGCAGGTGTTCCCTTGCAACTATGAACCCTGCTGCCAGATGCAGCGTAACTGTTACTTGCCACTTGTTGATAAGAGTTTGGAGCCTGTGAGCAGTTGATTCATTCCGTTCTCTGTGCATCAGACCTCTGTGCTTATGTTTGTCCACATTTGCAGCTGTTCCCCAGTGCTAGCATCACCACCTCAGCTCTGTGTCAGATCATCAGCATCAAGTTCTCACAAGGTGCCACGTCCTCAATCCCTCACAGGGGAGGGAGTTCACAGTAGAGTCTCTGCTCCAAGGGGAATCGACTGCCCCACTGATCCGGCAGGGGCAAGGCTCAGGTGGCCGTGAGCACTGGCTGAAAACACAGAGGGAGCCTCCTCTCTGCCCGCTGCTCACCTTCTACTGTCTGGCCCGGTCCTTACTGACAGGTCGTGGGTCTCTGGCCTGGAGTGCTCCTGTCTGGTCTCCAGTCACATAATCCTGCTAGTCAGGACTTACCCAGTCATTTCCAGGGGAAAGAAGTGGGCTCACTGGGTAGCAACAGTAAATGAAAAAACAGTCCTCACCCCACCTCGGGGGTCTGGCTAGACCTCAGGCAGGCAGCAGGCAGGTTTGCACATGCACCTGCCTTTCCAGATTCAGGAAGAGCCTCTCCCAGCATCTCAGCACAGCCCCAGATGGCAGAGGACACAGCACCTTCACTCACCTTCCTTGCAGTCATTTGTTTCTTCTAAGAAAAAGAGGAGAAAGAGGCAGAGGAGGGAAGAAAGGAAGGAGAGGAAGAAGAGAAGTCATTAGTGAATTATGAACTGGAAGGAAACCCAGTGATAAGCAGAGCTTCTGCGCCCCCTGCATGAAGTGAGAAGAGGCTGCAGCAGCCTCCTCGCTGCCCCGGGGCCTGTGCACATGCTGCTCAGTGGCTGTGTCTGGTTCCTTGCAACCTGCAGGTCTCTCAGAGGCTGCCTTTCTTGATCACCCCTCAACCCCGGTCATCTCCCTGCACTGCACCTCCATCTCCTTTACCCCACCATCTCCGCTGCATGTGCCGTACCTGCAACCTCTTTTTTGCTTGTTTCTGGTCTTTCCTTGACACTGGGGATGGACTCCAGGGCCTCCACACTGAGCTGCATCCCCAGCCCCTTTGTATTTTTAATTCTGAGACAGGGTCTTGCTATGTTGCTCCAGCCTTAGCCTCCCAGAATGCTGGGATTATAGGCGTGTGCCACTATGCCTAGGGCCACCTAAGTCTTTCTTTTCTTTCTGGTCTCATTGGACATAGATTATGTGTTTTATTCCCTGTTCTTCCCCCAACACCGAGAATAAGGCAGCACGCTAATTAATATTCTCAATTAATATTCTCAGGATGAGTCGAGAGGTGTTGAGTCTTTGTGCTGCCAACGATGATGGAGGTAAAGACTGTAAGGTCTGGTGGCACCCAAAGGCCCCAACATAGAAACCAAAGAGCACCATAGTCTCCACAAGGGAGGGCTGGGGAGGTAGCTCAGCAGCACAGTGCCTGCCCAGCTAGCACAAGGTCCAGAATTCAATTTCCGGTAGCCAAAAAAACCACACAAACAAATCCACAAAGAAGGGAACATGCCAAACTCACTGTTCAACACCTGCAGGCTCAGCAAACCTGGAGACAGCGACACAGAAATTGAAGCACAAGGCAACCAGATTAATACCACACCACAGCCCTGCAAGGTGGCCTGGCCACCCTTCTCCAGGAAGCCCTGCTGGATTCCCATCGTCCTCCATGGCCACCCTTCCCAGGAGTCCCTGCTGCATTCCCAACATCCTCCACTCCTGCCCAGTCCATGCTGCCCAAGGACAACTGTCTCCCAGTGCACCTGCTCAGCAGGCAGCCGCAGTGGGCGGAGGAAGGCAGGGAGGTGGGCGCTTACCCAGGATCTCTGCAGGTGGTCATCCATCATCCATCGGGAGGACAGTGGTCCGGGCGGCCAGGCAGGGGGCCGAGTGTGAGGCCAGGGGCCGCCAGAAACCAGCAGCAGAGGGACAAAGTCACAGCATTAGCAGGGGCGGCAGAACCAGGCACACAAGACCCCACCACTGCGGGCCACGATGGCAGGAGGAGAAGCCAGTGCCCCCCTCCGTGGGCGCTGCTGTTTGTTGGCTTCCCACGGAGCTCCCTTGGGGGTCTCACTATGCAGTTCAGGCTGGCCTTGAACTCACTACGTACCCCAGGCCAGCCTCAAACTACTGTCCTCCTGCCTCAGCCTCCCCAGTGCTGGGATTACAGGTATCCGCCACCACACCCGGCTCAGAGCCTGTTCTTATAACTCGATTTCCATATAATCCACACATCTTAGTTTCCCCACTACCAGTGTAGAAGTCAGTGTTTCTCGGTCTATTTACAGTTGTACAGCCCTTACTACAGTCAATTTGGGGGCACTTTTGTCACCCCAAAGGAACCCCCACATCTGTCAGCCCTCACCTCCAAACCCCACAGCAGCCACTCCCTGCCCAGGCCCAGGTCTTCTATCTCTGACTGCACCTGGCCCAACACTTCCTCCCTAGGTGTCCAGCACTGGTGTGGTGTCTGCACCTCTGGCTGGCTCTGCACCATGGCACTGCCCTGCCCCATCCCTGCCTTGGCCTGGTGACTTTCTGCTCGTGACAGCCAGGTTGTCTCATCTCTTCACCCACTGGTGGACTGTGAGCCATTTTCTGGTTTTTTTTTTTTTTTTTTTGCGGTACTGGGGATCGAACTCAGGACCCTGCGCTTGCTAGGCAGGCGCTTATTCCACTGAGCTATATCCCCAGCCCTGTGAGCCATTTTCTGGCACCTGCTCATGTAAATCCAGCTTCACTGGAACTTGGCCCGTCCACTGTAGTGTGTGACCCACAGCACTGGGTGCCTAGGACTGAGGCCATGTGGTCCTCAAAGCCTAAGAAACTGCTGGCACTTAGAAGAAAGTGCCATGACATGTGCTTTCGACCCTGAGCTTTGAAGCAAACAGTTGACTCGGGGCCCCCTTAGCCGACAGTGGCCTGGAGCCCCAGCGGTCTGACGGCCCTGACCTTGGTTCCCTGCTCCCTGCTCGGTACCTGGGGGTGAGGGGGCCCAGCAGAGCCCAGCACACAGCCGGCACATGGCGTCCTGGGTGATTGGGCTCTGTGTTTGCTGGAGGAGGCCGAGCCGCTGAGGACCCAGCCTGACAGGGCACAGGCAAGGCTGCCGCCCAGGACTGGTAAGCGGATCCCTGTCTGAGCTGAGTTTTGGGGAAGGAGGCAGCAAGGAGAATAGGCAGGACTGAAACGGTTTTGGGTCCCGCTCCTGCCAGGGGTGCCCCCACTGTGGGCTGCAAAGTGGGATGATAAACATTTTTCAAATTTTAGAAAGCAAAAATATTTTTTAAAACATAGACCACTCCTTCCCGGCAAAGAAAGAGGCAGGGACCGCTCCCTCCTGCCTTGCTTCAGGCGAAGGGTGGGGGACTGGCGGTGTGGTCAGCGTGGGGCCGGGCTGCCTGGGTTCAAGCTCCTCTGCCCCACTGCTGTGTGGCGGGCAGAGCCACGCGCGCCCTCTCTGTGCCCCGGGAGACAAGGGCGCCGGCCGGGGACCACGCTAGTTCCTGGACCGAGATTCCAGTTTAGGTTTTTGACCCGGAATCTCCAGGTGTGCCCGGAGGAAGGGAGCTCTGGGGGAGATCGGGGCCGGGTTAGCCGGCTGCGGCCTCGGCCAGACCAGGAAGGACACGGACGGGAGCCCCGGAGGGGAGCAAGGAGGGGGCGTCCACGTGCTCCGCGCGGCAGCTAATCTGAGGCGCGCACAGCACGAAGGCCACACAGCGCGGGTCCCCGAGGCACTGGGCTGTCACTTCACAGCGGCGGAAAGGACCGAGGGTAGGGTCCTGGGGACAGGGCGCTCTCAGCGGCGGGCTCCTTCCTCACAGGGGGCAGCGGGGCTGCGCTGGCGGGACAGCAGCTGCGTTTGGGAGGCTGAGAACGGCGTGCGGCGTCGGTTGACCCAGCGCCTCCGCGCGGTGTGCCGAGACATTCAGGGCCGTCTGCAGGCGACGGCGGCACACGGCGTCCCGCCCGCCCCGGAGCGCAGCCTGGACCCTACCTGGCCCAGGTGAGGAGGGGCAGGGTGCGGTGTTGACTCACATTTCAGGACTGTGGGGCAGGCCGTGGAGAACAGGGCAGTGGTGGCGGCAGGCAGGCGCCGAGATGGAGGAGAGGAGAGGGCGCTGGGCACGCTGCCTCCGCCGCCCGCCGCCCGCCGCCCGCCGCCCGCCGCCCTCCGCCCTCCGCAGGTCCGGGAGGCCCCTGCGGTGCCCGCAGGCCTGAGCCAGGAGGCCACGAGGGCACCCCGCCCACGGGCTCCCCCACCCCCGGGACACCTTCCTTCATTACAGTCCTGGAGCGCAGGGCCAGTGCTCAGCACTGTGCCACACCCCAGCCCCAACACGGAGCCCTCCAGAGATGAAACCCGGGACCGTTTCCCTGCAGGGCTGTGCCTGGAAGGTCTGGGGAGCACTCCCTGCTGTGGGCACGGTGGCACACACCTATCCTCCCAGCACTGCGGAGGCTGAGGCAGGAGGACGCCTGAACCACATACTGAGACCCTGTCTTAAAATATCCTAAATAGGGCCGGGGAGATAGCTCAGCAGCACAGTGCCTACCTGGCAAACAGGAGGCCCTGAGTTCGATTCCCAGTCAAAAAAGAAAAAAAACCCACCCCCTTGGTCACCTCAGTTCTTTCCCAGGCAGGGTCCTTCGTGGCCCACACAGGCTCCCCCAGAGCTGGCTCTCCTGGGAGCACACCTGCTTCTTTCCTGGCCACCGGCCCGGGCACCTGACGCTGGGCTCACTTCCCGGGGCGCCACTCACTCCCTGATCCTCCCCCACGGTGGGAGCAGCCTGTACTGGCAGCTCACCGGGCCTGGGCCTGATCCTGACCTCTGGCCCCAGCCTCACCCCATCCCCAGCATCCAGCGCCCCACAGGGAGGGAGATAACTCAGTTTTCACTGAGCAGCAGCACCAACCAGAGGGGTGGACATGGAAGAGCGAGAGGGCGGGGTCACTGTCAGCGCCCAGCCAGCCACCCGCACCCCGCCCTCGCCCAGCCTCTGAACTGACTTCGTGTTGGTGCTCGCGGCCCAGGCCCAGAGGAGCCGCAGGAACAGAGCCCCAGGGGTTCTCCGGGGCCTCCCTGGCCCCCAGAGTCTGCCGCCGGCCACCCTGAACCCACACCCTTCCCATGGACCCCAGCAGATCAGCATCACCACCTCGAAACCCGACCCACTGTGCTCCCGCCCTGGCCCCCAGCGCCAGCAGGTTCCCGGTTGGGATTCTGAGCATCTCGGATTTCGGGGTCTGGGGCTAGAGACACTGAACACCTGCTCCAAAGTCTGAAAAGAAGTCTGAAATCCGAAATGTCTGGTGCCAGGCATTTCCGACAAGGAAACACAACAAGCTCCAGAGTCAAAAAGCAGAGCTTGAGCAGAGCCCACCCCAAGCAGCGAACACGCTGTCCTCGAGGGACCGGGCGACTAGCAGGGGCCGCAGGAAGCTGCGGTTCTGGGGCGTCAGCCCATGGTTTTCTTTGCCTTAACTCAGTGTGTCCTAGAAAAGCCCCTCACACCACTTCTGTCCTCTTGCTGGAGCCTCCAAACTGCCTGTGACCCGCAGCTGCCAAACTGAGGACCTGCGGCCCAGGCAAACTCTTTACAGTATGACTGCACCTCAGCATATCTTTGAAACAACACAAAACACAGCCACGAACACTGGAAGGTGGCAGAGTGGGGCCCGGGCCCCCATCACCCACACTGAGGTACAGCCAGGAAGAGGCCCAGACCAAGGGTGGGAGCATGGGAAGGCTACACCCACTGCTTCCTCTGCCCACCGCACCCCCTGACTGATGTCACCCCCAGGCTATCTGCCTGCTGAGCTCAGTTTGGGGCCACCTGGGCCAGGTAGGGGCATCCAGGAGCCAGGACTTGGGAAGGGAGCCCAGTGCTGTGCCCCGGCACCAGCATCCTCCTCCCGTGGGGGGAGCTGGGCTCCTAAGACCTCACCCTAAAGCCCCAGAGGCCTTGCTGCAGCCCCGAGGTCAGCAGGCCATCTGCCCAGACTGCACATGCCATGGGCTTTGCGGGCCAGCTGGGCCTGGGCCTGACTGCTAAGCCACGGTACGGCTATGTTGATACAACCCTAGGAAACCAGGCAGTGGGCCACTGTAGTGGCCACGTCCTCCTGCACCCTGGCAGTTCTCATGTGCCCTGGGCCAGCGCATCAGATGCACCTAGGACATCTGTCCTTAGCACATTCCTAGATGCCAGCCTTGGTGCTCCAAGGCCAAAGGTCTAAGTCTCTTGCAAAAATGTTTCAAGTCCAAAATGAGACAGCCAGCATGGGGCCCGGGTGGCTCATGGAGCTCTTAAGATTTCGGCAACAGAATTGGGTCAGCTACATCAAACTACTCCTTACAAAAACAGCACAGATTAGTGGCTGCGGCCAGCACACTCTCTCTGCAGCAGACCTTTGTGGCATCCAGCCATGTGCAGGACGTCTCACAAGGACCCAGGCCTCTAACATGGACAGCAGCTGCCCAAGCTGGAGCAGAGGAAGACGCCTGCCCTGTCCCCACCGGAGCAGGGCTCCTTCTCTCAGCCATCCTTCCTCCACCCACCCCTTCTCTGGAAGGAAAGGGTTGGGGTCACTCCGTCCTGCTCACTGCAGCCAGCCACACAGCAATCGAGAGGCGGGAAAGGGACTTGCCAGCATCCTGCAGTGGCTTCAAAAGCTGACTGAACATTTCAGGAGTTTTACACCAGCTGCTCCGCGGTCGCCGGAGAAACCAGTGAGGGCAGAGCACTTACACCACGGGAAACAGAAGGGACTGCCACGGGCCGGGCCGCCTGTGCGCACCGACCCAGCCAAGGGCTGTGTCACAGCAGGACCTCCCCGCTCCCAGCATGTCAGAAAGGAGCTCTGGTACGCAGAGTGGCTGAGGGTCTCACTGGGGGCCGCGGCCAGCCCAGGTCTTACTCTCCTCTTCCGTTCTGCCTGGAGGCCCGGGTGCCGGCAGCCAGGTCCGTGGGGAAGCAGAGCAGAGAGAAAAGCAGGCGTGAGAGTGAAGACTGTGCCCAGAGGGCGCCCCTGCCCCCAGGGGGACCAGGGCACAGAATGATGCTGCCTGACCAGGCAGCCCACCCGGCCACGCGCTCCTGGGGCGCCACTCTAACCCTGGGTGAGCCAGGACGCTGATGCCCACAGGAGGGCAGGGGCCTCTCCGGAGCAGTGTCCGGCTCAGCACTCAGGGGACAGAGGCCTCGCTGAGGACAGGAGGCTGCCTGGGAGCCAGGAGGGCGGTGCTGACCTTGTGGGGGCACCCGGGCGGACGCCGTGGAGGAGGCGCTGCCACATCTGAGCCCTGCAGGAGGAGCGGCGTTAGCAGAGCGTGTGCTGGAGGGCCCTGGCCCTGCACAAGTCTGAGCAGCACCAAGGACAGAGGCACAGAGCCGCCAGGCATCGCCAAACAGTTTGGGCCGAGATCAAATCCACCTCAGCCAGAGCTTCCGGCCGCAGCAGAGCCCTGCAGCTCTGACCAGGGCGCCCAGCCCTGCTGGCATGGAAGGACCGAGATGCAAGGGGTCAGTGCCAAAACGAGAGAAGTCCTGGGCAAAGAGGCCAGGCTGGTAGGCAGCACCCACCCCTGCTGGGCAAGGAGAGGCAGCGGCAGCAAGGGCCCGGGGAGCAGCGGCTCCTGCCCATGGGCGGCGAACTTGCTGCTAGTTGCTGCTTCTCTCTGTTGCCTCCCTTGCAAACAGATGTTTTATTTTGAGACAGGGTCTCATTAAGTCACCAAATTGCCCAGGCTGGACTCAAACTTGCCATCCTCCTGCCTCCCAGAGGGCTGGGGTTATGGGCGTGCACCACCACACCCAACCACGTGTGCTATGGTTTAATGATGCTTTGTTTTCATTATATCTTTTTCTGCAGTTGTCTTCTCCACATGTTGGGGGATGCTTGCTTTCCACCTACTCAAATGGCACAAAGAGGTAGTCTCCCTCTAAAGTCTGTTCAGGGGAAAACTCAGTGCACTCTCTGAACCCCAGGGGCCGCTGCAGTTCACGACTGCAGGAGAACTGCCACTGGGCCAGTCTCTGTGACAACGTGGAGGGCCGAGTATTTTCAGCCACTGTATTATCAAAAATTTTAAAGTTAACGATGTCCTTCGCTGCTGCAGGGAGGAAAAATGAGCATTCTCGTGGGCTTCCTCTGGGAGGCTAAACCCGCCCAGCCTCTGCCCAGATTTGCAGTGCAGCTCTCCTTTGGCTGAGAGACTCTCCTTTTAGGAATTTGACCTGCGTGCGTTTGCGAAAGTAGGAAGAGCAGTGGTTACCAGGGGTGTTTGCTGCTGCCCTGCATTCGATCGCACGGGAAGATACTGAAGCAAAACCCAAATGAAAAATATATGCGGGGGAAACCTTAAATGTCCGTGAACCAGAGGCTCGCCAGTTTACAGAGTAGCCCCACAGTATGCAGGTACTGGAAAAGGAGGTCCGGTAACACAGCCGAAGCACAGTGCTTTAACTCCAGAGCTCAGGGTATGCGCCTACAT
>PVLD010005200.1:0-39175 GCA_004027595.1 Dinomys branickii
CCACTCAACCACAAGTCTGGTTTATTTATTTGTTGCCAGTATTTTCCTGCTTTAATCACTATAGCTTTGTTGTACAACTTGAAGTCTGGGATTATGGTGCCCCTGGCCTGCTCTTGTTGCACAGAACTGCTCTTGGTATTCTAGGTCTCCCGTAGTTGTATATGGATTTTAGGATTGCTTTCTCTAGTTCTGAGAGGAATGCTGTTTGTATTTTCATTGAGACAGCATAAAATCAGTATAAGAGATTTAGAAGTATGATCATTTTGACTATATTGGTTCTACCTATCCAGGAATATGGAATATCCTTCCACAGTTTGATGTTCTCGTTGATCTCCTTTTTTGTAGGTGCTATAGTTTTCATTAGTTTTACCATTTCTTTTACTGCCTTGATTAGGTAAATTCCTATTTAATTTTTCTTGATGCTATTGGGAAGGGTATTGTTTCTTTAATCTCTTTCTCAGTGACTTTACTTTTGGTGTACAGAAATGCTATTGATTTTTGAGTGTTGAATTATTATCCTACTATGCTACAGAATTTGATGATTTATTCTAGGAGTCTGTTGGTGCAGTTTTGGTGGCATGGTCTATGCAGAATATCATGTCAGCAGCAAATAATAATTTAATTTTTCCTTTCCTATTTGTATCCCTTGTATTTCTTTCTCTTCTCTAATTACTTTGGCTAGTGTTTTGAGAACTATATTGAACAGGAGTGATGATAGCGGACATCCTTGTCTTGTTCCTGATTTTAATGGAAAAGCTTTCAGCTTTTATCCACTTAATATGATGTTGGCTATTGGTTGTCACAGATGGCATTTAGTAGACTTAAATAAAAGACCTTCTATACCTATGTTCTGCAGGGTTTTTATCATGAATCGATGTTGGATTTTGTCAAATGCTTTTTCTGGATCTATTGAGATGATGATGTGATTTTTATTCTTGCTTCTGTCTACATGGTATATTATATTTATTGGTTTTGGTATTCATTCCTGCATCCCTGGAATGAATTCCACTTAGTCAAAATTTATGGTCTTTTTGATGACTTGTTGGACTTTGTTTGCAAGTATCTTATTCAGGATTTTTGTGTCTATATTGATGAAAGAAATTAATGTAGTTTGCTTTTTTGGCTGGATCATTTTCTGGTTTTGGAATGAGGGTAATGTTTGCTTCCAGGAATATTTTTGGGAGTATTGCTTTCCTTTTGATTTCATTAAAGAGTTTATAGAGGGGGCTGGGGATATAGCTCAGTGGAATAAGTGCTTGCCTAGCAAGCACAGGGTCCTGAGTTCGATCCCCAGTACCGCAAAAAAAAAAAAAAAAAAAAAGAGTTTATAGAGTATTAGTATCAGATCCTCTCTAAAGTTCTTGTAGAATTCAGTAGTGAATCTGTCAGGATCTTATTTTCCTTAATTGGTAGGATTTTTAAAAATGAATTCTTCAATTTCATTGATTGGTGTTGGATTTTTTGGGATTTTATATCTTCTTGGCTCAGCTTTGATAACTCATGCATATCTAGGAATATACTTCTTCTGAGTTTTCCATTTTATTAGGGTACAGATTCTCTTAGTTACCAATAATCTTCTGAATTTTGGGAGAATCTGTTGTGATTTTTCCTTTTTCACTTCTAATTGAGTGTATATGGGTCTTTTCTTTCCTTCTTTGGCAAGACTGAATATTTCCTTTATTCTTTCAAAGAACAAACTGCAACATTGACACCTGTTATTCTCTTTTAGTCTCAAATGTGTTCAAGCTCTGCTCTGAGCTTTATAGCATCCTTCCTTGTACTAGCTTGGGATGTGGAATCAAACTCAGGACATGCTTGCCAGGCAGGCGCTTGTGCCACTGAGCTATATCCCTGGCTAGATTATTTTCTAATGAGTATAATGTGGCATGGAAAGGTTCTCTTTTGGTTGTGGTTTTTTGGAGTTCTTAATGTTTCCTTTATTTGTACGTTTCTTTCACTGTATTTGGGAGATTTTTTCCATTATTTGTGTGAACAGGTTTGCTATGCCATTTGAGCTGTCTTCTAATTTTTCACTTATTTAAAAGTCTTTTTCATGTCATCTAGCAGCTTTTAGATTCATGTTTTCATGTTCCCTTGTTGTTTTTATGGTATCCTTATATAGTTGGCCTTTAAAGGCATCATTGTCCTCTTGTTTTCAAATTCTTCCCTCATACTGGTTGCTTCTACTGCCTATACTTTCAGTATAATATTTAATCTCCTGGTCTGATTGAAATATTTCATAGGCTCTAATTCTTACCTAAACTGATAATGCACATTATGTATCATTTTGTTTAGTTCATCTAGCTTTTTATTATTGTTTCTCAAACCTCCAGGATTGTTTTAGTTATTATTTCCATTATCTAGTTAGTTATATCTTCTGTGATACTGCTGGTAGATAAAGAAGGCAGTCAGACCCTGGATCTGTGCTATATGCAGGGAAGAGCAGGCAGTAATATTAGAACAAGGGCACCCATGCAGTGACTTTCAAATCCAGAGCAATTCAGACAAATCTTGGTCTCTGGCCATAGGGTTGGAGTCTGAATTGAAGCCTTCCCAAGGGTGCTCTGAGTCCTGGGTACAAACAGTCAACCCTTTCCCGGAACGGTGCCCAACCAAACACCCTTTCCAGGCTATATTGTTTGCACTTGGACTGGAGTCACTTACCAGATGTCACCTGCCAAGGGGCACTCTTCTTGCACTCACAGCACATTCCAGTTGGTTCCACTGCTGTGTTTCTCCCCCAAGTCCTCTGGAGACCCAAGCTTTCACTTTGACTCTCTGCCATATAATTTTTGAATATTTTCTTTAACCTGAAAGAAATCAGTAGTCACTCTCTATTATTACTGAATCCCTTCTCCCCACTCCTTAACTATCTTCGGATAACCACTAACCCATTTTCAGTGTCTAAAGGTTTGCCTGTTTTATACATCTCATATTAATGAAATTGCACAATGTCTAATTGACTTTCTTCATTCCTGGGACAAAATGTCTGACAGTCACAAATGAAAGGAGTTGAGGGTTATTTTGACTCATATCATTTAGATGTTTCAGTCCATAGCTGGCTCCAGAAGTGGCCGGGGGATGGCCAGGAGTGATACATAGACTTCTATGCCAAGTGCTCAGTGACCTCCCTCTTCTGACTGTGCCCCCACTCCTAGCAGCACATTGGGCTACGAGCTCATCCGAGGACCTATCTACTAATGAGTACAGTGCCCCCATGACTATGTACCTCCCCAAGCCCCACCTATGAGGTCTTAAGGCTTGTTGAGACATCTAGATAGACTCTATAACACAAAGTATGTGATCTCTTGTGACTGGTTATTTCATTTAGCACATTGTTTTTAGGGTTAGGGTTAGGGTTAGGGTTAGGGTTAGGGTTAGGTATTTATAGCTGATGACACTCCATCATGTAGATAGGCTGTATGATGTTCACCCATTCTCCTGGGGAAGGACCTCTGAGTTGTTCCACTGTTTGACTCTTATAAATAATAATATCATTGGCATTCAAGCCTTTACGTGGACATATACCTCCATTTATTTGGGGTATATGCCTAGTAATGAAGTCTCTGGACTTTATACCTGATGGTAGCTCTATGCTTAATGTTTTGAAAAAGTGCAAAATTATTGTTAAAATCAGACTTTTACATTTGCAAGGGCTGCACGAGGACTCTAAATTTTTTCATCACCTCTAATGCTTGGTATTATGCCTTTTTCATTATAACCATCTTAGTGGGTGCAAGGTGCTATCACGTTGCTATTACCAATATGCATTTTCCTAATGGATATGATGTTGAACATTTCCACATGCTTATGGACTATTTGCATACCTTATCTAGAGAAATATCTATTCAGGTAAATAATCTGATACCTTCTAGACGTAAGTCCTCTATCATATATTTGTAAACATTTTCTACTGTTCTGTAAGCTGTCTTTTAGTTTTCTTGATAGTGTTGTTTGTAGCATGAAAATTTTTCAACTTCTTTTTAATATAACTTATAAAAGTCCATATTTAGCATATATTCCCTATAATAGTGTTCAGCTTCATAGATTTTCACTGAGAGACTTGGTCTTGAACTCCATTGGCAAAAGTGAGTCTTGTGGTATATAAAAATCCTCAACACTTAACCATTCTTGTCACATAGCTACTAACATACGTGGACATCTTTCACTTCCATTCCTCTATCATTTCCTTAAATAAGGAGCACTTACAATCCAATCCAATGCTTCATTTAAACTCTTGACTGTATCTTTTTTTTCTGCATATTTTCCACTATTTAGTCTTCCTCTCTCTTAGATCTTAGGGCTTTTTCTTTCTCTCTCTTCTTTCCGCATATAAATTAGTTTAGCTTGCACTTCCATGTTTTTATTAGTACATCTTTGTAGTACATAATGTTTACATTCCTTCTGGGGAGTTAGTACTTGTCCATAACACATTTTAATTCCTTTCAGCATCCACTTCCTGCTTATCTCTACTCTCTCATCTTTTGATTTCCCCCTTTTTAATCCACGTATTTATTTACTTAAGAAAACTACAAAGCGATACAGTATTCTCACAGATGGAGAGACAATCCTGATTTGAGAAGTCTAAAGCCTATACAGTTTTAAAAGCTCTCAAATACTATTTCCCCCCCATATATTACCTACCTTTATTTTGCTCTTTATTTATATTTGAGTTATTCGTGTAACAGAAAACGTGATATTTAAACTCATGTGTCTGATTTATTTCACTTAACATTATAGTTTCAAGGTACATCCATTTTCCTACAAATAATTGGAGTTTATCCTTGAATATTTCAATGTGAGTAAATACTATATTTTCTTTATTTATCTGTTGATAAACAAGATTTAAGTATTATGAATTGTGCTGCTATGTACATGGGTATACTTGTGTCAGTGTAATATGATGTCTTTAATTCTTCGGAGAAGATACCTACAAGGAGAATAATTGAATCAAATGGAATTTCTAGTTCTTATTTTCTGAGAATCTGCATACTGGTTTCCACAGTGTTGTACTTGTTTACATTCTTACCAATAATAAAGAAGCCATTCTACCATTATTGTTATTTGATTTCTTGTTGATAGCCGTTCTTTCTGGGACAAGATGTCATCTCAGTGTTGCTTTAATTTGTATTTCTCTAAGGGCTATAGATAGTCAACATTTTTTCATGTACTTATTGGCCATATTTAGTTCTCCTGAAAAGTATCTGTTGATTTCAGTTGCTCATTTTTTATGTCTTTTATTTGAGGAGATATAATATTTTTAGTTCTGATATTCCAGATATGAGTACTTTACATGTGGTAACTGGCAAAGATATTTTCCACTCTGTAGGTTGTCTCTTCACTCTGTTGACTGTTTCCTTTGCTGTGCAGAAGCTTTATAGTTATATAATATTTAATTTGTTGATTCATGTTATTATCTCTCCGGCAATGGGGATTCTATTTGGAAAGTCTTTCCCTATGCCTATAAGAGTTTTACTTACCTTTCAGCAGGTGAAATATTTATGTTTTAGTATTTAGCTCTTTGAGGCATTTTGATGTTAGTTTAATAATGGTGCGAGATACTGGTCTAACACGTCTCAAGCTTCAGCATGTGGATAGCCAGTTTTCTTACCATGTGGTGAAAAAGGTTACCTTTCTTCCAGTATAAGTTTTTGGCCCCTTGTCAAAGATGAGGTATCTTATTGTGCCTGGTGTTGTATCTGCCTCTTCCATTCTGATCCATTGATCCACATATCTGCATCTTGTTTTTATCACTGTGGATTTGTAGTACAGCTTGAAGTTCTGGGTTATGATACTTGCTGCCTTGCTTTTATTGCTCAGGAATGTTTTTGGTATTCTAGATCTATTCTGGTTCCCTATGAATTGTGGGATCGTTTTCTCTAGTTCTGTGAAGAATGCTGTTGATATTTTCATTGGGATTTTGATAAATCCTTTTATCAGTTTTGGAAGTTTGTCCATTTTGCTATGTTCATTCATCTATCCAAGAGCAGAGACTATGTTTCCATTTTCTAATGTCCTCCTTTGTAATGGTTGATACATTGTGTCAACTTGGTAGGTTTAGAAGCTTATCTAAGTGACTCAGCAGGGCACCAGTGGCCTCAGGCGTCTCTATACACTATAAGGGAGAGCAAGCCTTTGTGCTCTTGTTGCTTTTGCTCTCTTTCTCTATAAACTGTTGCCTCTCTGCCATGCTACCCTGTTTTGGAGCCAGCTGATTATGGACTGAAACCTGCACACACTGTGAACTAAATAAACCTTTCCTTCCTTAATTTTTGGTGTAGGGTATTTTTTCCCAGCAATGACAGAAAAGTAACTAAGATACCCTTCATCCTTTTTTTCCAGAGTACTGTAGTTTTCATTGTACTGGTCTTTCACTTCGTTCATTAGGTTAATTCCTAGTATTTAATTTTTTGTGTTGCTATTTTGAAAGGTATCATTTCACTAATATCATTCTCAGTGAGTGTAGTATTGGTGTACAAGAGTGATACTGAGTTTTGTATGTTGACTTTGCATCTTCCTAGGCTAATAAATTTGTTTTTCAATTCTTGGAATCTTTTAGTGTATTTTTGCATCTTCCATGTAGAAGATCATGTCCTCTGCAAATAATGAAAATCTGTCTTCTTCATTTCCTATACTTGTCCCTTTTATTTCCTTCTCTTACCTGATTGGTCTAGCTAATGTTTGAAGAACTATATAGTCTGCCAAAAAATGTACATATATTTCAGCAGTTTACCATATTAATAAATATCTGGAAGCTAATGGCCACCACTTTGAGCACCTGTTGGAATGACTTTGGGAGTCCTTCTTGCCTTTCAGTTTATTAAAGAGTTCACAGAGTATTGATGTTAGATCATTTCTAAAGTTCTTGTAGAAATTGGCAGTAAATCTACTGGGATCTAAGGTTCCCTTAGTTGGTAGGCTGTTATTAAAACTACTTCAATTTTATTGCCTTTCATATGTATAGTACATAGGAATTATTCATTTCTTGTTAATTCTGTTTTGTTAGAGTACAGGTTCTGAAAGTAGTTACTAATGGTCTTCTGGACTTCAGCATAGTCTGTTGTGATAGCACCATTTTCATTTCTAATTGCATAGATTTAGGTTTTTTTCTGTTTTTCATAAGATTGGCTTGTCTATTTTGTTTATTTTTTTAAAGAATCAGCTCTCAATTCACTGATTCTTTGTATTTTTTTAGTCTTGATTTCATTAAGATCTGTGCTGAGATTTATTATGTCCTCCCTTGTACTACCTTTGGATGAGGATTGTTCTCGCGTTTCTAGAGCCATGAGGTGCATTATTAGGTCATTTATTTGGATGGGTCTATTCTTTAACACGGGCATTCACAGCGACAGACGTTCTTCTTAGGCCCCTTTTTGTTGTGTCAAATAGATTCTGACGTTATTTGATTGTAAGAACCGTCTCATTTCTTCCTTGATTTCTTTTGTGGCTCATTGATTATTTCAGAGAGTGTTGTTTGCTTTCCATGCAAGTGCATAATTTCTGTGGTTTCTTTTACCATTGATTTCTAGTTTCATTGCACTATGATCTCATAACATCGGTTGTATAATTTCTATTTTTTGCTTTTACCTGAGCTTGACTTATGGCCCAGCACGTGGTCTGTTTTGGAGAAAATACTATGTGCTACTGAGAAAAATATGTATTTGTTTGTCATGGTGTGGAACATTGTCCAGATATACTAAGGCTATTGTTTGAAGGGTTTTTTTTTTTTCCAACTCTACTATTTGTCATTGAATTTTTGTCTAGTTGATCTATTTCTGACTATGGAGTGTGGAGTATTGAAGTTTTACATTATAATTTTGTTAGTGTTTATTTTATGCATGATGTTTGGTACATACATGCTTGTTATTATTATCTCTTCCTATTGACTTGTTCTGTTTATCATTTTTATCTCTTCCTATTGATTTGCTCACTTAACAAATATATGGTGATCTTCTTTGTCAATTCTGATCTGTCTTACTCCAAATTAATTTTATCTGAACTTAGGACAGCTACCTGTGCTTTTTTCCAGGTTCCCATTGTGTGGAATATTTTTTGCACCCTTTGATTTTTAAGCTGTGAATTCCTTTTGAATTTAATGTGTTTCTTGTATATTGCATATCATTAGGGTTTGTTTCTTGATTCAGTCTGTTAACCTGTCTTTTAACTAGGGAATTGAATACATTACATTGAGAATCATTACTGAAATGTATTAACATCTGCTTATGCCTGCATTATTTTCCTGCTGCTGCTTTCCTTTTTACCCTCTGCTTTCTGCTTAACTGCTCACCCTGCCTAGCGTATTCATTCTATCAAATATTTTGGCACTATTGCTTCCATTGTTCTTTCTGTAATACCCCTGAGAACTTTTTGCAGTGCTGATATGATGGCCAAGAATTTTTGAGGTGCCCTTTCTCACTGAAATACCTTATTTCTCCCTCCATTTTTATGGAAAGCTTTGCAGGATATGTAAGTCCAAGTTGGAATTTATTATCTATTATGCCTTGAAACACTTTGCTCCAAGCTCTTTTGTCCTTTAGGCTTTGTGTTGAGAAGTCTACTGTAATTCTCATGGGTTTATCTTTGTAAATCATTCCTAGCTTTTCTCTAACAGCTTTTACTTTGCTTTAACATCTTTTAAGACTCTGTACCTGTGCTGGATTTCTAGTATTTTATATTATATAAAATGGTTATATATTTTATATATTATATAAAATGGCTATATAGTTATATAAAACGGTTCTCTTGATAGTGGCTATTTTGAATTTTATATGCCTCACTTATTGCATAGTTATTTCTTTAACTATATTTGAAATATTTTCTGCTATTATTTATATAAAAAGGTTTTTCTACCATTTGTCTTGTCTTCTGATTGCTCATTTAATGCAGTTAATCTTAGATTAGTCTTGTGTCATTTAGGAGCTGTGGGATCCACTTTTTATGTTCTTCTGGTGCTTTTGCTATTGCTTTATACATTTTTGTAATTGGTTTTTGAAAGCTTCTCTCATAATTCTAATATTCTGTCCTCATATTGTTTGTTTCTGATGCCCAAACTTCAATAGATTTTTTAATCTAGATTACTGCTTGGAACCTTTCTATGGACTCTAATTCTTTACTAAACTGGCCATCTACCTTTTTAAAAATCATTTTATTTAACTCAGATAGCTTTTTATTAGTGTCTTCTATAAACTCCCTGATTATTTTGTTTAATACTTACATTATCTGTCTAACCTTCTTTGATCTCACAGAGCACCTCATTGATCTGTTTTATAACCTCCCCCATTATCTTTTCAAACAATCAGCTGTGTGGGGTTTGCTTTCCTCTACATCAGTGCCCTCAGGATTAGCTTGGGAGGAATTAGGATTTGGGGGAAGCTTTTCTGCCTTGTCTTTTCATGTTTCTATTGTTATTTGTTTTATTTTGTTTTTTGCTGAGGTTTGCAGCTGCTTATAGTGGACTTTGTTGCTAATATGGAGATCTCTTTAGTTAGTCTTTTTTCAGTTATGCAGCCTGAGCATGACTAATTATGTTCTGTCTAAAGATCCAATCATCTCTGTTAACTTGGAAGGGGAGAATGCAATGCAGTTGGCCCAACACCCAGTTGTCTGGGAATGAACTGTAGTGTTGTTGAGGTCACTAAGGTAATCTTGGTCTTGGCATACAAAGAAAATCCATTAATAGCAATGATTGTGTGACCCTGGCAATATCAAGCAAATCAGTAACAGTATATGATCCAAGACAATTTGGATATTGACATATCATTAGAACCAATAATGTAGCCCTGTAATCACAGAAAACAAATCCACAACTATAGTACAAATATTAAGAATACCCAGACATTGACATATAGCAAATATGTACTAAATGCAACAACTATACCTCCACTATTGGTAGTAAAAATTTCAACAATAATAAAATAGAGTTAATAATCTAAAAATTAATAAAGCTTACCTTATACTATTGAATATATAGCAGTTTGGGAACAGAAAAATGCAGGAGGAAAAACTTGAAAACTCAAACAGGTGTGAGATGGGGGCAAGAAAAATGAGACAAAAAGATCCTATTAAGAAATAGAAGGATGTGGGGCCAGGGATACAGCTCAGCAGCACAGTGCCTGCCTGGCAAATGCAAGGCCCTGAGTTCCATTTCTGGTACAAAAAAAAAAAAAAAAAAAAAAAAAAAAGATGTTTATAAAACTAAATAAAGGTAACAGAAAAAATAAGAAACAGAAGATGAAAGAAAAAAGGAAAGAAAGAAGTAAAAGAAGTATGGAGAGTAAAATAAGAAAAAATTCAACATAAAAAATTAAAAGGAGACAAAAAAGGAAAAAGAGAAAGAAAAAAGGACAAATTAAAATTTATGACTCCAGGAAACCAGTGAAGCAAAAAGTAAAAGGAGAGAAAAAACAGAAAATAAATATAGTCCAAACACAGGGGAAAAAATCGTCTCTATTTCCTTCCTGAATCCACAGTTTTGGAATCCCATAATTCAGTTTTCTCATGTAGTCTTACAACCTATGGGCGTATAAGGGGCCCCCCATTCCAGATGCCCCTCTGTTTGCCCCAGGCTTTGGTAATATCCAAGCTGAGCTGTGTAACCATTAGACCTCTAGATAAGAGAAACAATCAGACCCCGAAGTCATTGCCAGATGCACTCAGTAGGGCCAAGGGCTCAAGTACTCAATGCTGCCACTTTCAGATCCAGCACAACCCATGCTGCACCTGGCACATCACTGTAGGGGGAAATGCTTGTGCCCTGCCGGCCCAAGTTCAGACTGCCCAAGGGGTCTCTTTCTAGCCCCTCAGGGAGTCTGTTTCTATTTGTTCCTGTCTTTCTCCTATGGCTAAATGTCATGCAGTCAGTATAGTGGTGCTGATGGGGTTAATGCTGGGCTCTCCTCCTGCCGAAGTGAAGCCATCCCCTAGCTGTTCTGAGACTGACTCAAACAAGCCCTTCCAGCTCCCAACGAAGCACTTGCTGGCAATATGGCAGGTACTTGCTCTGGTACCGTCTCTGGCTGTTACCTGTGATGTGGAAGGAGTCTCCTCAGAGCAAAACCTCCTGCTGTGCCTGCAGATTACAACAATCATGGGCTGTCTGGGAGCCACATCACAGCCCAGTCAGCCACCACCATTTCTCTGGAGCTACATATATTCATGTTCCAAATATATATATATATATATTCCTGTTTTCTATCCTGAACTTCATTGAGTACTCTACAAATATATCCTACAGATACATTTCTACTCGACATGTCCATAATTGAATTTTTCTTATACTATATCTGCTCTACTTCTGTATTTGCTAAACTTCTTAGTTCTAATCCTTGTTATTGTGGATTCTTTAGGTTTTACATCCACAGTCATGTAGTCTGCAAATAAAAACAGCTTTACTTTTCCTGTTCTTAAGTAACAGCCCCATCATTCCTCGTTACCCAAATCACACTGTGCTTTTTCCCTGTGCTCACCTGCCAATACCAGTAAATTATACTGACCTGTTGAGTTTTACCTCTCTTATAGATGGATTCCCTTAGGTGGAAAAGTGAAGGCTCTCTACTTAATAAGAAAAGCAAAAAAAAGATTTTATGCTGAAGTTGCTAGAATCACTCACATAATTCTTATAGTATACTGCTATAATGGTTCTATTTTGTTATTAATTTTTGTTAGTGTCTTAATGTGCCTAATTTATAAATTAAACTTTATTGTAGATATATGTATAGGAAAATATTAAATATATATGTTTATATAGATATTGATATAGATATGAATGATTTGGTACAATCTTTGGCTTCAGGCACCTACTGGCCTTCTTAGGATGTACCTCCAGGAGATAAGAGGGGACTACTTTACTTATTTGCTGAAGTCTACTTTCTAAAATCTATAACTATGCCATCCAAAAGTGTGCCATTGTTGGTACTGATGAAGTTTTGCAATTCTAAAGGAGAGTTAGCAGTGAGATAACAGGCTGACCCAGCATATTTATTCTTCAGCTTCAGCAGCAGTTAGTTAGTATCTCCCAGATGTTCAACATCTGTGTTTGATAGATGAAACTCTGTGGGTCGTCAGCTCTCAGCAGTTAGTTTGGCTTTCAGATTCCCAATCATGGCAGTTCTCTTTTCTTGCTGAATACAGGCTCGTGCTGACCCCAGACCCTCCTCTGAGACTCTGCAGAAGACCCTGATGGAGGAGAGAGGCTCTCAGAGAGAGGAGCCTGCGGAAGATGGAGTTGGTGATGTCCAGCATTTCGGTGAGAACCCTCCGGGTGTGTACTCCGTTCTCAGAGTACCAGCATATACTTACAAGTAGCTATTCCAGCATCCATCATGGGAGCGAGTTGGCATTTTCCTGTATAAATCTAGGTGACCACAGACACCAGGAAGATGGGCTGAGGCTGGCACTTCCCGCCCAGAACCTTAGTCATGAGTTCATTCGGTGTTCCTCACCTTGCTGAAGACATGTTGGAGGTTTGTTTAAACTAGATGAGAGTGACAAAGCAGCAGGTGAGAAGAAATCATTTCCAGTGACTCATCAGTTATTCAGAAATAAGCCCAGACAAAAAGGGGTAAGAAGAGACACAGAGAAAGGCCCCACTGTTTCTTTAAGCTAATAGTTGATCTCACTGTCTCCTCCCTGGAGGGATGAGCTATTCCCAGCCCAGCTATTCCCAATTCACAGGGTTATGTTGCTGGGTGAAATCTTTGCAAAATATTCTCTTGGCATTCAAATAGGATGAATGGACTTAAGAAATATTTTGACTCCTTTATTTTTAAAGCAGATGACCAAGTAACCATGGGACTCATGGGTATGCTGGGAACCTGGTTTGAGTCAAGCTCATTAATACTTTCCCGAGGTCTTTTTCTATTACAGGGAGGGTTTCAATTAAACTAGATTTAATCTTTTAATTTGCTCTATGCTAAATTCTAGACAAAAGGAATTAAAATATACAGCTCCTGTGTTAGAGTTCTTCAGAAAAACAGAAAACTATACATTTATATATATACACACACACACACACACACACATATATATTTCTGTGTTTGTGCTGAGGGTCAGAGAGGTCTTAAAGGAATTGTTTTACTCTAGTGTGGGAGCTACAAGTCTGAAATCTCTAGAAAGTGTGCATCTGGAGCAGACAGAAGAAAAACAGAAAAATAGCAAGGCAACAGTATGAAATACTTTGGCACCTAGCCAAAATTAGGCATGGAGTTGGGAAAAACTTTTGGAGAGGGTGATTTATGAATCAACTGTCACTAGGTGAATTTGCAATTATAAAGAAAAAGGGTAACAATTGTGACATGTGGGAATAACTGCAAATAGTTGGTTGATTGTGATTGGAACAGTCCCTCTTATTGGAAGAGGAGGGGAGAAATGGTACACTATCAGGCAAATAACCTAGAATAACCAATTACTTATTTGCTTGTTTTCAACTGAGAAATCCTGATTTATTTTGACCTAAAGGCTTTGAGGACTCACTGTGGAATTCTAAACATTAAAATGATAAGATTAGATTTTCAGTATTTGAAATAAGTTTATGTAATTATTCAACAAGTACTTTTTATAGTGTCTCTCAATATAATTTACTGCACTGAGAATAGACAGGAGAATAACATTCCTGACTTTACAACATTTAAAATTGCTTGTGGAGATGGGGGGGGACTATTAAAATAATTGAATTGAATAACTGAATGTTATAATTGGTACTAGCAAGGCCAGAAGCTTGATTTAGGATCTTATTATACTTCCAATATCTGGCTGTGCCTGCCTCCATGCCGCCACTGCCACTGGCCCTGCCCCCATCCCCACCACCCCTGCCATCATAGCCAACCCTAAATAGAAGCTTTAAACCCGCACCAGCTATCCCATACCCCATCCCTTGTCTTGGCCAAATGCATAGGATTTTGAGTATGATTCTTCAAGTCCTTGAAGAAGACTTAGATTCTGCTTTAGGCTCTTCTGTCATCTTTTTGCTTTATGAGCCTTGGTTACTCTACATACCAGTGTCCCTCCTGCCTTACATCCCATGAGGCTCCACATTCCCTTGACCCCTGAGCTTGTCCCTGGTCATCTCTGGGAGCGGGAGTTGGAATTACCCTGTTATCAGTGAAAACATAGGATATGGGAGAGAGTACAGCACTGTCGACAGATACTTAAGAGGTCAAAATGAAGACTGGCCGTGGCTGCTCCACAGTGGGCCCCGCAGCTGGTCCACTGAGGGCCCCGCAGCTGCTCCTCTGTGGGCCCACGGCTGCTCCGCTGTGGGCCCCGCGGCTGCTCCGCTGAGGGCCTGCGGCTACTCCGCTGTGGGCCCCGCGGCTGCTCCGCTGTGGGCCCTGCGGCTGCTCTGCTGAGGGCCCGTGGCTGCTCCGCTGTGGGCCCCGCGGCTGCTCCGCTGTGGGCCCCGCGGCTGCTCCGCTGAGGGCCCTGCGGCTGCTCTGCTGAGGGCCCCACTGAAGGCACCTCACAGACTGGACCCGCCCCCACCCACAACATGGCAACAGGGTGGAGCCAGGTGGTCCTCTGTGAGCATATGTGCTTTTCCACCTCTGACCATGGCAGTTTGTATACACCCATGTATGTTATAGTTTAGTCTGAGGCAGCTATATCTCTTCCCAAGGCGTGAGTCCAGGGGTATAGATAAACCCAGGAATACAGTTATTATCACAGGGAAGATGACTGATTGAGTGGTAAGGCAATGGAGATGAGGGAGGAGAAAAATTGAATGATCAAATGGGCCATCGTCTGTGTAACTGAGTAACAAAGGTGAAGGTAACATTATGTAGGACAGCATCCAGAGCTAATTCCCTTCTATGTTCTCTATAATTTTGTATTTCCTCAATCGTTTTTATATTAACAGAAGTGAAGATAACTTTATATTATACAACATCCAGTGCAAATTCCCTACTATCTTCTCTATACTTTGGTATTTCCTTTAATGTTTTTGTGTTAACTAATGTAAAGATAACATTATGTAATACAACATCCAATGCTAATTCCCTACTATATTCTGTATGATTTTGTACTTTCAGTATTGTTTATGGCTTATTCTGGTTCATATGTCTCCATTCTTTTGTCTTTAAAATAAAATTAAAAAAAAAAAAGAGGACCGGGGATGTGACTCTGTGGCAGAGTACTTGCCTAGCATGTATGAGCCTGTGGACTTGGTCCCCAGCATTGAAAAACACCTAAGAGGTAAAAATGATGTGATTTAGTAAAGGACTATGAATAGAAGGTGAGGAATGAGGAACTAAAGTTTTGTGGACAGTGGAGTTGGATAACTGGATATAAGAGGGTGATCTTTACTTAACACTGGATCATAATGAAAAAGAGAGCTGAGGGGTGCACATGGGAGAAGCTGACAATGAGCTGGACGTGTTGGTCCCACCCTGCCAAAGGGCATCCATGTGGGGGTAGGCAGCGTGTGATCCTCTCCCTCCCCCATCTAACCCCTACTCATCCTTCTTCTTCCGAGTGACAGTTGCGATGGAAAACAAGAGCTGATACTTCAAAAGGACCAAGGCATTCCACTGTTTACAAAGTCACTGAGAAGGTAAAAAGAGATGCTAACATCCCGTGAGGGCTAAAACTTTCCTTTGTGAATTAATACCAGGGAACTATTCATTGAGGGCAGTAGTATCCTCCACCAATACAGATTTCCTGTAAGGAATTTTCCACCTGGATAATCAATCACTTTTATAATTTCTGGATGCGGGACAAAACTAGCCTTTGTGACACAAAAGCAGTAAACCACATCAGGGTTTGTGTAAATTGTATTGCTCATTAGTGCTTAGCCGACTCCGACTTAGTAAGAAACTTGTAGGTTTTTCCTACAAACCTGATTTCCCCCTACCAGTGTCCTAGACAGTTATGTTGAGGAGAGGGGTTTCTCAGACCTCATTTGAGTTCTTTTAGGAGGAAACAAAAAGAGTCCTAGAAACTTCTTCCGGTAGCCCTAGCGTAGAAGGGAAATGAACACATTTAAGTGTATCCAATGCTCTTCAATATGCGTGACTCACCTCTGGTGTATTATTGGCTTGTTAAGGTTTTTATAAGGGTAACTATAATAGTAACATTAAAAGTATTTATATACCTATATCAAGTTTCTGGAGATTCTTATGTCAGTCTTAGAAATATAATACTAATACCTTATGATTTAACCTCTGGAAGTCAATAATGTGTGTGTGTGTGCACGAGTGTGTATGTGTGTGCACATGTATGTGGGCTACAGAAGACCGAACCTAGGGAGTCCTGAACCCTTTTTATTTTTGACACAGGGATTCACTAAGTTGCCCATGTTGGCCTCAAACTTGCCATCCTTCTGCCTCAGTCTCCCAAGTCCCTGGGATTACCGGTATATGCCGCTGCACCCACTGAGAATGACATTTTAAAGTGGTTTCTTCTCGCTCCCCCTTGATCCCAACAAACGGATTTCAATCATCTTTGTTAGGTGTATTCATCCCGTACAGACATTCCTGGTTCCTGAGGAAATCAAGAACTTCAAATGAGTCTAAAAGAACTGTAGGAGCCACAAACAACACTACATGTATCAGAAATAAATTCTTCAAATAACCATTTAGAAATCTACAGGCACTGGTAGTAAATCTCTAGGCAGAACTAAGGGCCATATGGTGATTATTTTTATTAGCTATATTTATAATTCCCTCGAGAGAAACAATGGAATTACCCCCATAAAATGGAGCATTAAAAAAGGTCACGAAAGTAGGGCTGAGTGTCTGGGGATACAGTTGATTAACTGGAATACTGTCACTAAATTTTCTGTCCAAGTGTTCACCTGTAGGCTTGAATGTGCCTGCTCCATTCTTATTTCTGTGAGAATTATAGGATCTGTGACTATGAAGCTACCATACCTTGAAAAAAAGAGTGGCAGTCAGGAGAGTGCAGGTCCAGCATCCTAATCAGGTTCTAATGAATACTTTGTTGAGCGGCCTTGACTTGGATGCATACCTGTGTACTGTAGGAAACAGCATCAGTATAGTTTTATTGGAGTCTAAATTTTGTGGCTGGAGCTCCATTTTGTCTTTCATCTTAGCTCTATATAATCAGGTTCTACTTCCCTCACAGCCTCTAGTTCTTCCTGGGTTACCAGGCAAGGAAGAGCCACTGCAAGGTTAGAGTAAGGAAGTGACTCAATTCAAGTGCTGTTAGACATGAAATGTGAAATTGCAATTTCTGTCTCTCCCCTCCCCACAAATCTGGCCCCAGCTTTTAGGGTCTTATCTCCTGCTCTTCCCTCCCCATGCTCTGTGTGCTAGACAGGCTATATTAGTCACTGTTTCCCAAACCCTCTTGGCTTTGCTTTCCTCCTACATTGCTCAGGACATTCCTTTGTCTAGAAAGCCCTTTCTTTCAACAGGAAGGTCACACATGCTGTATTCTCTGGTGGACTCACTGGGCACAGATGCTAGGCAATAAGCTCCATATAGAGAGACACATCCTAAAATGCTTTTGTTCCACCTCCTGTGTATCTGGGCACACTGTCTGGAAGGAGTAGGTACTTAGTAAATTTGCCTTGGTTTGAAGATTCTCCATCTTTTGAATGCTGGCAGTGCTCTGAGAGGTCAGAAGACTTCTGCGCCATGTGGTGGGAATATGACTTACACATCAAATTTGAACATCGATCCCTGCCCTGTTCCTGTGGCTCACCACACACGTGCACGCGCACACACAATTAAGGATGAATTTGAAATCAAAGTGTAAGTGGAGCGACCTGAAAGTCAGAACAAGGAAAAACTAAGAACAACAAAGATGAGCTGACTTCCCTTCAACATTGAGAAGTTGATAAAATGCTGGATTGTTTTTTTTCCTATATTAAGCAGAAAACACTTTGTCTTAAGACCACCATGCAGGAAAATGAGACCAATTCATGCTCTTGAAGTGATTAGAAAAGTCAGCCAGATAAACACAGATGGGATAGGCTAATCTGAAGGACGCGCGTGCGCACGCGCACCCCCCCCCCCAGCATCCTCTTCCTGCCTGACTGCAACACAAATTCACAGAAAAAATGGAGGGCAGAGCACAAGGAGAACATGTTGATACAGAAATTAACCAGATTCTCAAAATGGACTTAGATTTCTCTTGTAGTTAGAAAAAAACGATTTTGTAATAGTTTAAACTTAAAGCAGCACATAGGGATAATCATTAAATTTGCTGTGCCTTTTTATGCCTTAAGGATATTAAAATGATTTTGATTTTAGTTTTGGTTAATTTTCTGACATTGGTCTGGTAGCTAATGTGTTGTTTATACTTCATATATTTAAATATATATTTGCAATCATAATTCCAAATGTCTAATAAGGTTATTGGAGTAGAAATTAAAACATAAAGACAAGGAAGAAAAACCTTTATTGACATATGTAATAACTTAATAGTCAGCTTGAGCTTTCTGGAAATCAGGATGCAAAGAGAAACGCTGGTTTACATAGCTTTCCTTAACAGTAGTGGAAAATTCAATCTTAACAAAAGTGGCAATCAAGATACTTTCTCTAAGAAATGGAAGAGCACATGTTTTTTAAGAAAGAGAAAATTTATCCTAGTACTAAATTATAAGATTTATTTCTTTCATGAAAGAAATTAGCTCTTTCCTTCTATTTTTCCACCCTTTCCTGGGTTCTTTAAAGTAAAATTTCTTATGCAATAACAGACTAGAGCCACGACTCTACACTGGCAATTTAGGCAGCATAGAACAGTTAATGTCACTGATGACAGCTCCACAGTAGGGCAACTATGGTTGGAAATTATGTTTTTTCTTGCTTTTGTTGTTGCTATGTTTGTGCTGTCTCCAGTGCAAAGAACGGTACTGACACTATAACATTAATTCATAAATACGAGTTTTTCAGAATAACATTTTTTTCTCAATGAGGGTACATAATGTAAGCACGTTACTTGTCCAGTTAAGGACTGAGTCAAGGTTTAAGTCCAGGTCAACCTGACTCCAAAAATCAATAAATAATCTTGTCACTGTGCTCTGCAAAAAAACTTCATGAGTTTTTAAACAGTCATAAAAGAAAACTTCAGTACAAGAAAATTTTCCAGGACTTGGACTTGGGATTGAATTAATAGCTACAAAGATTTGTTATATTACAGCAAGAAAAGAAGAGGTACACAGATTCAGGACATAAAAATTGAACCAAGTCTAACCTGTCTTTGTTACTGAAAGGGAACAACAGCAAAAATAATTCCAAGTGGAATAACTCATAAATAATTCATCTTATCACTGTGCACAATTTATCTTTCCCCACCTCCCAGGACAAGGAATGCAACAAAGTCAGATCAAGTGTCATAATCGTTACAGATCCTGGCAAGGCAGACAGAGAGGGAAACTATGCGAAGTACTTGGCAGTACAATTCCTGTAGGTAATAACCAGGATTGGCAGAGAGAAAAGTGTGGCTCTAGTCTGCTGTTACATAAGAATTTTTACTTTAAAGAACCCAGGAATGGGGAAAAAATAGAAGGAAAGAGCTAATTTCTTTCATTATAGTATTTTTTGTCTTTAATATCTGCATTTTGTAATTTCTAAAATTAAATAGATATTTCACTGAAGAATGCCATGGGCTGACAGACTAGAATTTGTGAATGCTAAGAGTATGTTAGGCTAAGTACCAATTAATTCATATAATTGACCCCATGGTCTTCCTTTCTCCTGAAAGGATTTTGCTTGGATTTCACTAATACTATTATTTTGGGGGGAGAGTCTACAAGGATACTTTATTAATTTTTTTATTTTAAAGAAAAAATTAACAAAATAACAACAATGAAGACAAAAACAAAACAACACAAAAACAATAAAAGGCAATACAGGAATTTGTTTAATGAAGTTTTGTGTCATTTCTAATGTTTATTCATTCTAGTTTTTAAGCATCAGAACTACAAGTCTGGTAGAATAATAATAACAGGGATAACAATAGCTATTTACTGAGTGGTTACTGTACATTGTGAGATGCTAGTATTTGTGTTTACCATTTAATTTAGAACTCACACTTTCAGGATAGTCTCTTGGGTTTAACCACTTAGACGGTCACATTAAATAAATACTTTTCGAGCCCCTTCCAAGTATCAGTCCTTAGAGTATAATTTACAAATATAAATCAAATGGCCCCCTTGGACTTCAAAGAAATGGGCTACACTCAGACAGAGGCATCAAAAGCTGTAGCAGGGCAGTGAGAGGAGGCCCAGGGGGATTAGTTTTCCTAGTGATTAGGAAATAGTCATTATATAGAAATTTCCCAGTAACTTCCACACTTGGAAAAGAGTGATACGGAGGTGGGAAGTTAAGCTCAGGGGCTCTAGATTTCTGCTGTCTGTGCTCGAATTCTGACTCTACCACTCTAACTGGCTTAGTGATCACTGGCCGCTCTGTACCTCATTTTCTTATAAAAAGAAGTGATATCAGTTTTGAGCTAATGAATGCTATCATTATAGTGGCTGAGTGGCTGATCCACACATACAGTATTTGTTCTGAATAAACATCAGCTATTTTTCTCAGCCACAAATATGGGCAGTTTGATTATGGCCGTCCTAGCTGTGTTGTTTTAATATGCACACTCCTTAGACCTTTAGAAAGAGTAACTTTGGTTCCCAAATATCTATGTCAAACATATTGCTGGCGGTAATCCAAGCAAGGAAAGGTTTGCAACCCGAGTTTTGAGTTAATTCAGTAATTCATTTATCATTTGGTCTTGAGCATCAACTGTATGCCGGGCGCCTTTCTAAATACCAAGGTATATGGCACTGGAGGGTACAAAAAAACAAACAAAAACAGAAACAAAAACAAAACACTCTGCCTGCAGGGAACTTACATTCTAGCAAAGAGAGATAAGCAATAAAAATAACTAAACGTATGTTTTATAATTGCTGTGGTCTGGCTCTGGAGTGTGTCCTAACGCCCATGTGCTAGGAGCTTGGTTCCCCAGGTGCTGGTGTTCTGAGGTGGTGGATTCCCGAAGAAGTGGAAGCTACTGGGAAGTCTTTAGCTAACTGGATGTCTGCCCTTAAAGGAGACTGTGGGAGCCCTGCACCACCCTTTCTTATATTTTTGCTCCCTGCCCATGAGGTGGATTGTTCTGTGCTGCTCTATGCTCCCACCAGGACATGCTCCCTTCCCACAGGCCCAGAGTAAGAGGGTATTATAGGTTGTGCCTACATGTGCCCCCAATCCTCATGCAGTCATGGGGCGGCGTCTAGCTTATGATTGATCCATGGTCCACTGTTGGGATTATGAGTGTGAGGGCTACACCCACCCTGGGTCAGGTAGTTTGCACACAGTGTAAGGGAGGGGAAGAGGCTTGCTCTCTGCTGCTCCTCCCTTTTGCTCTTGTTGTTTTTGCTGACTTCCGCCACCATGAACTGTTGCCCTCTGCCATGGCCACTCTGCCTTGGAGCCAACTGGGTATGAACTGAAACCTCCACAAACCTTTTGCTGTTTAATTTGGGGGTTGCGGGGTATTATGTCTCAGCAATGAGAAAAAAGTAACCAAGACACAGGGCCAATCAATCATAGATCAGAACCGCACAAATAACATTTTGTCTCTTTAGACATTATCATAGGTATTTGTTAAAGTAATAGAAATCTGACTGCCACAATAGCATAAAAGGTGGTAATTCTGTCAATACAAAAAAAGTTTATTGGTACAGAAAATGCATGTTAAATTTTAAGTGCAGTGGTCAGGTTAGACCTGAGCAAGATGGTAACATCTGAACAACATCTTAAAGAAAGTGAGAAACCAAGACCCAGAGATACACAGGGCAGGAAGGGGTGGGAAGTTCTAGGTAGAGAGGACAGTTAGCACAGGGGCACTGAGAGGGAGCTGAGATACATCACTAGGAATCGAGGCCAGGAATATTGAGGACCATTATGTAAAGAGCTGAGTGACTTGAGAGAAGCAGGAGTTGAGAAGCAGAAAGGACAGGTCTGGTATTCCTCTGGGCCATAGACAGCCAGCCTATGTAGCCAAAGGGCCACACAGAGGGCTTTTGAGGAACGATTTGTCCCTGCTGACATTTAAAAGGGATTATTTTGTTTGTTGTGTTGAGAATAGGCTATAGGAGGGCAAAGGTAGAAACAGACTTGCCAATAGATCCGACAGATTGGAGAAAAACAGGAAATGTTCAGAAGGCACCAAGCTTTTCCGCCTGATAAAAGGACCTCAGCTGAAGAGGAATGGTTGGGAGACAGGAGTGAATTTCAGGACTTTACTGTTGAAAATGCTGAGTGTGGGAAGACTAGCAGGCATCTCGGGTGCGGTTGTCAGGGATCGGGTGTTTGGGAGATGGCCAGATGGGAGGTGAAATTTGGGATGATCAACATGCAGATGGGCACGTAGTGGCAGCAGACAGGGTGAGATCAGAGCGGGAGAGTGGACCGGGCAAAGAAGAGACTCCAAGTCTGTTCAGAGCTTGGGAGATGAGAACTCAGCAAAGGGGACTTAGAACAATAGATGGGGTAGGCTGAATGTGACATGGAAGTCCATTAAAAGTATAGGCCAGGAAGAGAAGGTATCTGCTGTTGTTTGGGGCAGTACACTTAAGCAAGAGGAAGAATGGAAACTATCTTGTAATTAAGTATTGTTTGATCTCAGTAAGAACAATTCTATGGACACCGTAGAAGCAAAGCCTGAGTTTTGGAGTTCACCTTTGAAAAAAAACCTTTAGTGGAGTTTCACAGTAGCTGAGCAGAAAAAAGGTCACACGGTTGGTAGGAACAGCCGAGTCAAGAGTTTTGTTTTTTAAGGTGGGGGAAACTGCATGATCTTGTTGATGACATTATATAATGAAGAGCAAACATGATGTATAAGAGAATTATTGAAGCACTTATACATTGGGCTGAGTTTTGTATATTTCTGTGGATGCAAAAATCAAGACAGGAAGGAAAATTCCTATAAAAAGCCAGGGATTCCTCTAGCTGAGATGCTCCCTGAAATTAGAAGTTCCAGACTTACTGGAATAAAGGAAAAGTATATTGAATAAGCTATTTGTTAAGTGGGTGCTGAGTCTATCCAAGGAGCCTGGTTCTTTGCAGGTATCACACAGAAGCTTATTAACTGCCCTGCAGCGCCCATGCCGTTACGATTATCTTACAGATGAAAGAACTGTTGTTAAGAACTAAAACGATTTGGCCAAAGCTACATGGTCGTAAGTGAAATATGCACTTGGGTGTTTTTTCTTGCTTCTCTGAATTCCTTCATGGTTGCCCTTCTTCTGTGTCACCCCAGGGACTGGCGCAGAACTTGGCCGAGATAAGACTGTGGGCCGCCCTGGGTCCATTTCCTTACTTCGGAAAAATATGACAGAGACCCTTTCCCTGCGAAGGGAGGGGAGGAGGGGCAGGGTGTGGGGCGGGAAAAGAAAAGGAAAGGAAAAAGGGGGAAAGCAAAGGGAGGGGCGGGAGGAGGAGAGAAAGAAAGGAGAGACTTTCAAGAGGAGAGATTGCACGGCAATCAGGGTGAATTTTAACCCCAGCCCCACCCGAGCCCGCCCGAGACTGTTGGCTCATTGCTTTCCGCAGCTGCTTTTCCGACGCGCGGGCAAACCTGCCCTGGGGCGAACTGCGGAGGGGGTGTGGCCACCTGGAGCTTCCCCGGCGCAGCCCGCGGCCGGGGAGGAGCGCATCCCCGCCGAGGCGCCCTCGTCCTCCCGCCCTGCCGGAGTCCGTCCGGTCCGCGGTGCCGCGAGTGGGCGCTGAGGCGGCGGCGCAGGTGATGCGGCGAGCGGTCGGGCGCGTCCGGCGGCACTGAGGTCCCGCCGCGGACCCCGCCAGGTGAGCAGGGCCGCCCGGGTCCGGCGGGCGCGTTCCCGCCGCGGGGC
Organism: Dinomys branickii; assembly: GCA_004027595.1. Lineage (NCBI taxonomy): Eukaryota > Metazoa > Chordata > Mammalia > Rodentia > Dinomyidae > Dinomys > Dinomys branickii. Next base: position 23,816 of record PVLD010005200.1, read on the forward strand.
CCGCGCGCTGCGGCGCAGAGGAGGCCTGGCCGCGGAGGGGCGCTGCGCTGGCCGGTCGGGAGGCGGCGGGCGCGGGCGCGGGCGCGGGCGCGGCCTCTGCGGCCGGGACCGGGTCTGGCCGGGCCGCGGGGCGGGAGGAGAGGAGGGTGGGGGCCGGGCCGCGGGGCGGCGGCGGGCGGCGGAGAGCCGCGTCTGGGGAGAGATGAGCCGGTGAGTGGGCGCCCGGGGCGCAGACTTTCTTAACTTCTCCTCCAGTCCGTGGGGACCCACGCCTGGGCCCCCGGCTCGGCGGAGCCCGGCAGCTTTAGGGGACTCTGATCCCCATTGTGCACGACTCGGGGGGTTGGGGGGATCCCGGGGAAGGGTGTCCGGGTAGAAGAGATGCTTCCAGCGTGACTGTAGGGAACAGCCGGGTTTGGGGCTCCGGGGGTGGCCTTTGCCGACCGCTGTGTCACGCTGGAAGAGAAAGGGATCGCGATCCCTGGGGAACAGAAGGTCCACGCTTGAGGGCGTGGGCGAGGGAGTCGGAGAAGCCCCTTCTGTACCCCCACCCCCAGATTTCTGGAGAGCTGCGCTTTGTTTCCAGAGTGAGGCACGGAATGGGGGTGGGTGACCCCAAAAGACCGAGGCCGATCTGGCGTTGAGTCCTCTGAAAGTTTCTGGTGCGGCCGCGACTGCATCGCTGGCGATCGCGACTGGAAACCAGGGGGACAGTCCAGACAGACCTTGCGTCTCACCAGCGCCCTTTCGGGCGGCGGAGCAGGGGCTGAGGGGTTCGCTGGTGCGTTCACTAACTTCGCACTGGCGCTCATCTCTTACTGAAGAGCTGCGGACCCGGCTAACTCCCGCTGCCAGGAAATTAAAAGGCTGACAGGCTTTCCTCCCAAGGCTGGGGTTTCCTGTTTGAAACAGCTTTGGAAGTCGAACCTGCTTCCAGCAGTTCCTCATTTACCTTTCCAACGTAGTAAAAGGGAAGGACCTCCTCGGCCTTTTTCTCTAAGTAGACTTGCCTGGGGCTGGAAGTTGCCTAGGCAGGCCCTGGTCTCCCTCGCTGGAAGCTTCCCTTCAGCAGCCCCGGAGTATCTCCAAGGATCCCTAGGATGCGTGCGCCACAGCTGGGAGGGAACGAGTAGAGGCCTAGAAATGTGGAATGCAGTTAGCGTAAATATTTATCAGTCACATTTGCCATCATTATACCACTGTGCAAGTCACAGATGTAATTTTTGAGTACTGGACTTGTAACTTTAAGCTTCCTAATTTGGTTTAACGTGGACGTTTGAGATTCATTTCTGGGCTTCTGAAGTCTGAATTCAGTTGGGAGAGGTCTCAGGTTCACAGTTTCACAGGGTTAAACTTTTGCCCTTGGAGCACTTGAATTCTTCTGTCCTGGTAGGATAGCAACCAAGTTGTAGGATTTGGGCTAAACAAACCTTTAGAATTGTCCGCTATTTTAACAGAGTAGCTATATGCCTGATGTCATTGTCCTCAATTGTGCAAATATTTGTGTGAATAAAGAGCTAAGTTTCTTATGTCTATTCATAGTTCACATCCTGGATTTGGTTGTTTAAGAGGGTTTTTCTTTTTTGCCGTATACATTTAATGTGGACAGTGAAACGTATGTATGTACAAAACTGTAAATGTCCAAAACATTGAGAACTCGTGTTTGCTTTCATAGCAAAGAGGCTTAGGTTTTTACTCTTGGTTAGCAAATACATCCTTCATCTTCAGAGACCCAGAGATTTGAAAGTCCCAGCCCTTCTCACAAATGGAAAAATGAGATGCTTGATTAAGTACATTGCAGTCAGTTTGCAGGCTTCAGTCTGTTTCCTGCAGCTGGCAGCTGCTGTTCTTTGGGGTGAGATGGACTGTGGGGGTGTCTTCTGATTCCCTGCTTGAAGTGGGAAAGAAAAGATACTTGGGAAATTGTGGTAAGAGTTTGCTGATTCCTCTTTGCAAGGACTCCCAGCCAAACGACTGCTTCAGCAGCCTTTTCAGAAACATTTTACTTACGTGTGTGTGTGTGTGTGTGTGTGTGTGTGTGTGTGTTTGAGACAGGGTCTAGCTATGTAGTTCAGGCTGGTCTTGAACTCACTATGTAGCCCAGACTTGAACTCATTGTAATTCTCCTGCCTCAGTTTCTCAAGTGCTGGGATTATGCTTGTGCCATCATGCCCAGTGTGTTTGTGTTTGAAGAAGAGAGGAGGCAAAACCAAAATTTTAAACCAAACTCTGGCTTCTGTAATTTTCTTTGAAGTTCTATTTTGAAATCTGTAAACAGGATTGATTCTGAAGTGCACTAGAGAAGTTATGTGGAAAATGTGATTGCTTTAAGAAGTTTTTAAAGAATGAAGTTATGGTTAGGTAGGGGTAGTTGAGGTTAGGATATGTAAATTTCCAACTTTTAGCAAGGAGGCAGTACTACCGATATGAGTTACTTGGAAAGATTTTAGCTTTGTGTATCCTCTAGTAGAATACCTGTGCTCGATAACTGACCTTCTGTTGGATCTGGTTGCACTGTACTTTTCATTGTTAGTTGTGTAAACGTCACCCACTTGAAACAAAATCACTATCTACAAAATGATGTGCTTTATCTTAAAGTCATGCGTGCATTACAACAGTTTGTCCTTCGGGGATACTGGCACTGTGTAGTTTTGGGTGTCATACTGGGGTGTGACTACTGTCATATAGTGAATGCTGTTAAACATCCTGCAAAGGACACACAGTAACTTGTCCCACTCCAAATGCCGGAGTATTACTGGGGTTAACAAGATGAGAGATCTTAATTTAATTTAGGCCCTCAAGAAACTTACTTAGCTCTTCTTGTTCAACACAGAGACCATGTCATAGAAGCCTTTTTATCTGCAGCAGATAATCTTGGCTTTAAGAGTCTTTTATGCTGTCAAGGTAAAGCAACTTGTGTTCACTGATGATTTTGAGTTGGCTTTAAATCACAGGGTTTTGGAGTATTAGAGCACAAAGGAATTGCCAAGATCACCAAGTTGAGCCAATTTCATTTTATAGATGAGGGGCAGAGTTTAGTGACTGCAAAGGCCTTGAGGGAATTAGGAACAGTTTTAAGAATAGTTTTAGGTGAAAACCAGGATATAAGAATTTAAAACTTTATCTTTAGCAAATTGGAATGAAGAAAAAAACTGGGCCTGACCTTTTGTGAGAGTTAAGAAATACCATTCTCTGTGGGAAAATGCAGTCTTTGGGGGGGGGGGGCGCGGTGTTAGCTGGTGATCATGGAGCATATGTCTGGGTGTGTCAGCTCCTAGAAGGGGATAATTCTGTTGTGTGACCTGTGACACTCCACTTCTGAGACCCACATCGTGCTTTCCATGGCAGAGTGGGCAACAGATGGTTCCACAGACATAGCAGATGCTGCTTTTGACTCCAGGTACAAAGCAGAACATTTGAGATTTTCCATCCCTCCTTGCCCTAGTGGTTAAGAGAAGAGCGCATGAATAGACAGTATCTTGGATAGAAGGAAAAGTGAGAAGGGTCTCCTGGGTATGAAGGGCAAAGTGACACCTGGCATCTAAGGAAGCAGGCATGCTTTGGGGCAGTTACAGAGGATTTAGCTAAGATGAATCCAGCTGTGTAGGCTAGTGGTGTGGAACCTGGGGCACGTGTGCCACAGCCAGCAGTTTGTTATCACTGAAAGCTCTAAAAGGTTTGCCGTCACTGGTATAGAACTAGTTTAAGGATCTGAAGATAACTGAAGCTTTTTGGGGACAGACAGGACAAAACAAGTGTGGGGTTAAAAGGAACCATGGAAGTTGCATTACTGAAGCCTTTGACCCAAACCCAAACACTTGGCTAGAAAGTGGCAGAAGAAGCCAGATCCCCTAATACTGTGTACTTTCTCTTATAACCCACAGTGTCTTACCATTCCAGCTGTTCACCTAATGGGGAAGAAAATTCTAGCAATATACAGTTATTGTTAATTTCCTCAGACAGTCTAATAAGTATGGTATTTGTGAATGGCTTTGTGTATACAAAGGAGTCATCCTGTTGTGATTATCAGAAAACATGTGCACAAACACGCTCGATCACAGCCATGCATACTCTTACATCTGCATTACTAAGATTAGGCGTTAGGCCTGTGATTATAGATTGAGTCCTTTATGCTGTGGTGGTTGTTTAATACTCAAATCTGGAAGGCTCTGACAGTGTAGGAGTTTGGGAGTATGTGTTTGCTGGGACAGGCCGAAGCTCTGAACTGTGCTGAGGGAGTTTCTTACCCTTAACGACAAGAAGCCCAAGAATGCACTTCAAAGCCAAGGGCAGGTTTTATTTAAAAATGTCTCAGCAGTGATGACTCTTAAGAGATCTGCCCCCTGCAGGCTCTAAAGAGGTGTGACAGCTTTTTAGTTACCGTCTCTCTTTGGCCATTCTTGTTACATTTTTTTTTTTAAATGAGTGAAAAGATATAGCATATTTTTAAAAAATCATTGGTTAGCATTACTTATTCAGATTTGATTAATGTGACACTTATTTTTTGAAAAATAAATAAAACCAAGAAAGGTAGTTCAGGTTTTCAGAGCCCTTCAAAATAAACATTTAGTAAGGTAGGATTTGTCTACTTCACTAAATAAACTTCTAGAGGAATTTTGCCTTCTAGAGGCTAATTGGGACACAGTTTGTGTAAGATTTAAGGGTATGTCTTGACCTTGTTGAAAAGAACCTTTGTGCTGTATCTGCTTTAAAGACAAAATTTTTAATGTAGTGGGGAGCTAGTGGTCAATAAGAGAAGCACAGGTGTAAAAATCATTGAGGTGTTGGTAAGCCAGGAGTTGCAGAAGCTTGCTATGCAGAGAAACCAGACAAATTAGAAATAGGGTAACAACCTAAATTATATGGAGAAGTTTTAAAGAAGTTTTCATAAGAGCTGTTTGCTTAGTGCATGTAGGTTGATTTTACTAGATCAGTAATTTTTCCTTTAGCTCTACAGATGAAGGGGAAGAAAAGGTTTGTGCAAGCCAGTAGCTCTACAGATGAAGGGGAAGAAAAGGTTTGTGCAAGCCAGTATTTAATATTGTTACCTTAAGCAGGGTCAGCCTTTCCTATGACTTGCTGCTAAATCCAGAGTTTTGTAGAAATTGGTCATCTTCTTAGACTGTTTTGTTTGCACATTGCATGTGACTTCTCCAGATGGCATTATGCTTGCGGGATTAGCTTAAGAAATAGCAAAAAAAGCTAACAGTTGCAAGAGTTTTCCAAGATTTTTTTCTTGACCACTGTTACTGCTAAAACCAGGTCAGGTAAAAGCAAAGGAAAGCCAGCTCCTGCATTCTTTTGACCAATTCAGACCTAGCCTGAATTGCCAAGAGATACTCAGAGGGGTCTGGGCAGTGATATCTGGCTGCCACACGGCTTACGTCATTGCAGAAGTAGGTTTTCTGAAACAGATTACGGTTTGTTAAGGAAATTACAAGCCATGGGAATGCAGACAAAATATTTTTTGTATATCATGCCAAATCAAATACCCATACTATATTATATTAACAGGTCTTTGCTGTTATGCTGAACAACTTACCATGCCCTTGGAATGTCATGGTCAACCTCACTGGAGAAATCTTTTCCCACTTAGGTAGCTGCCATCTTATCACTGTAACATGCTTTTGTTCTGTGGTCATTTCCACTTCCTGTGTTATATAATGGGCACTGCTGTGTTGTTAAGCGGTATCTATGGGAGTCTAGTAAGTTGGAGTAGAAACAAACAAACAAAAATCTAGTTTATGCTGGTCATTTTAAACATGGGGAAATCTCTGCTAAAACAGGTGAAGACAGGCAAAGCAACTTGGTCCATATGTTATTTGTATTAGTTGGCAGAATCCAGACTAGGATGGGTCTCCTGACTCATGTCCTTGGCAGCCAGTCTAGTATTCTTTGTACACGATTAACCCTTACAGTAAAAATAACATCCTAATGTAACCGTTTCCTTTACTGAGTCTTTGAGCCCAAATCGTAAAAGAACAGCATTGGTTAAAATTCAATTAAAATTCAATTGTTTATTGATCTCTACTGGTTCCAGTTTTTTTCTTCATTTCTGCTCGCAACCATTAAGTAGTCTACAGGTAGGTTGAAGGAAAGAGAAGTTTGTGTGTCTTACAACGTTCAACTCTACATCATCAGCTGTTAAAGTAATGAAGAAATGGTATCAGTATCATTCTCAGTTTTTACTTCATAATACAATCACGCACCTATAACGTCACTTTGGTCAACGACAGACCATGTATACAGCGGTGTCTCATTAGGTTGTATCACCCAGTGATATCTACTCTTGGTATGTAATATCCAAGCCTGTGATGCTTGCACAGCAGGGAAATGAACTAACAGTGTACTTCTCAGACCATAGCCTCAACACTGAGTGACACACCACTTGATTTTTACAGAGAAAATCATAGTGGCCCTAAATGATACGATGAACTTTTTCTGTCTGCCCCAAGATCACAAATATTGGGCAAAGGAATGAGGAGCAGAGCAAGTATTTGGGTCTTGGGCATATTATCTTGGAAATGTCAAATATTTCTCTGAAGGAGGCATATTTCAGTCGGTAGTGGGGAGTGAAAATAGGGTGATAGAAAGGTCAGGGAGTTTGGCTCCCACGGACAGAACTTCCAATTCAAGTTCATAATGGTGGTTTCGGGGTCAAGATAGAGCATTTTCACCTCCATGTGATCCCAGGGTCTGCACCTTTCTTCCTTGAAACTAAGAATTTGAAGGATTGGAGGGGTGCTTTCTCTTGCAATTTAAGATTACCTACAGCGTGGTGCACACAGACACTTAAGACCTCCAGGTTAAGTCAGCCTTGACTGTCTCCCGTTTTCCCATCATTCCCTGGTGTCACATAATGGAGAAGGACTCTGGAGCCCACAGGGAGCTTGTTCAAGTCACCTAAACCCGAGTGATTCGTACCAATGACCAGCAGTAAAATCCATCTGGAAATACATAATTTATTTGGGTAAATTTTAGAAATCCTTACCTTGAACTGAAACTGTTTTTGGGCTTCTTTAAAGAACCCTGAAAATACAGGTCTATCACTTTCTACCTGAAAAGGTGCTCTACATTCAGAAAAGCAGTAATGGAATTTAAAAATCTATGAAGTATTTAAATCCCTTCACTAGCATGAATACATAAGAGGTGTATGTGTACTTCAGTATTTTTTGAGGCTGAAATTTGTTGGAATATGAAGTGGTCAGCAGTTTTTGTAAGTACTTTTACATTGAGCATTATGAAGAGTGCTTTTTAGACCATATGTAATGGTGAAACTCAGGTACTCAATGTAGCCTTATCTTGCAAGTATCCTAAGTATAATGGTTAGCTTATTTGTAATCTTGGCAATGTATTAAAATTTCTACCAGGTACTTTAAAAATATCAGTGTTTAGGAACTTAATTCAGTATGATAGAGGGTCAGTGTTTCATACTTTAAAAAAAAAATCAGCTAGCAACCCTTGATAAGACCCCATCCTTAGCAGAATGTGTAGGCTGGAATCCCAGCTACTGTGTAGGCTGAGGCAAGAGGATCACAAATATGAGACCAGCCTTTGTAACTCAGTGAGAACTTGTCTACAGAGTAAAACAGTATAGTTCTTAGCTTGGTGGCTGAGTGTCTCTGGATTCTATCCTTAGTACCAAAAAAACAAAGCAAAACAACTCCATCCTTTTTTGTAAAGTTAACCACTGTAATTTTTAAGCCAGAATATAGATTTTATTTTTATTCATATTGAGTTGCTAAAAAATAACTTGCTTTAGAAAATATTTTATTGTGGAAAATGTTAAAATATATGAAATTTAGAACACAGTATATGTATCTATGTATTATCTATGTATTATATGTATTATTATCTGCAATAATTAATTACATGTGCTACTCTTGTTTTGCCTGTAGATCTAATTTTGTCCCCAAAAGTGGATAGTTAGGAGGCAAATTCATCCATTAGTAACTTGCTATCCAACTCTGAGAAATGATGATTCTAATAAGCTTACCATTGTCACACCTTAAAAAATAACAGTAATTACAGTATCACCAGTTTCATAGTGATCAGTCTGATAGTCTCACGCTTCTTGTAATGGATGTATTGTTCAGAACAAGATCCAAACCATGTCCACACATTCCACTTAATTGGTATTTATTCTGAGTGTCTTTAAGCTAGAAGTTCTCAATCCCTCCTGAATTTTTCCTCTTGTCATTTACTGGCTGAAGATAATAGTCATTTTTTCTTTCTGTATAGACTTTTGCATATTTTAGAAGAAGGTATCTTAGCTTTGTGGTCATGTAAAATAATGGCCTTAGTAATGATATAAACGCAAATGTGAGTCTGTTAAAAGTCACATTTTGTGGGCTGGGGAGATAGTGCAAGTGGGGCTCCTGCTTGGCAAACACAAGGTCCTGAGTTCAATTCCCAGTACCATAGGAAAAAAATCACAGTTTGATCATTTAGATAGACGTCAGTAATTTCGCGAGTCACTCAGAACTTTCCTGAGAATGCCTCTGCTTTTTTGTCCTCGCTTTCCTGTCTTCATCAGTGGCTGCAGATTTATCACAGGAAACAGGCAGCCAAATTCCTTGGATAGTCAAAAGAGTGTCTTAAACTTCCTACAAAGAAGCCTCATTCCAGGAACTAGCACAAAAGCTTTTTTAAGAAGTCGTGTAGTTGATTGTTAGCCTCTTTATTAAGTTCTCAAAGAGTCCTAAAAACTCTTAATATAAAACAATCTCGACTTGAATAAAAGTAACCTCTGATCACAAGACATAAAGATTCTCATTTGAAGTTTGGTTATGGTTAGAGACTGTGATTACTTTATAAACGTGTGGGTACCATCTGGAGGGTTCTTACTTTCCACATGACAAACCTTAAGCTTCAGTGCAGTGAGAGCTAACGGAAGGGAAGTGTAGCCCAGGGTTAGATCCTTTATTGCGACAGTAAGTCAGTGGACCTTCTACTTTCTATGACTATTCATTCCATCCGCATTTATGTTCTCTGGTCGTGCTCTACTCACTTCGGGATTTCTTCCTTCTTCTGTAGCATCCTTTGAATCCTTCTTTCTTTAATGATCTGTATTTTTTTTTATTTGAGGTATCTAAAGAAAGTATAAAAATGATGTAATAAAAATATTAAAGAGAAAACAAAAGAAAACCAAGAAAAAAAATGGTGTGATCAGTGTCCCAGACCCCACATCAGCAGTGTAGGCCCCAGTGGCCTGCACCTTCCTCCCCAGCCCTGCCACGCGTCGCGCTTAGCATCTGAATTCTGAGGCTGCTTCTGGTCTGGGTTCTGAAGAGTCACAAAACATTTGCTTTAATCATGTGGACAGTGTGTGTGTGTGTGTGTGTGTGTGTGTGTGTGTGTGTCTGTACATTAAGATTTGTAGCTGTCCATTGTAATAGGCTCAGTCTGCAAGAAAAAAAATAGTCTTCTCATGCTGCCATTAAAATATATTTGTTCCCATCGAACTACTTTTTTTTTTAGTTCTTTTTGAGAGGTGGAAGCCATCTTCTTTGGAGATTGTCAACTTACCCACATATATCTAGTGGATAACAATTACTTTGTTCAGATGGAGAGCTCTAAGTAACAAAGAACATGATACACAGAAAGAGAAGCTTGGGGTCTGTATCTAGATGTCCTCCCCAGAGCTACATGTGGTCATAGGTGGGGAATTTCAAAGGTGACTGGTAGGGTGTGTGAGTGTGGATTAAGGCTGTGATACTGAAGTTAAGGGTGTGAGTAATGGAAGCCGCACCCTTGGTATGGGTGACATCAGCCAATAGGCTTGTAGCCTGGATGGAATATACAGGGACCGAAAGAAGGTAGGCTTGCTGCTGCTGCCTGCTTCCTATATCACCGTGAACTACTTCCCCTATGCTATACCCCTCAGCTCTGCCTGCCTGGTGGAGCCCCTAACTCTGGACAGAAGCCTTTATAAACTGTGAGCTGAAACAGGCCTTTCTCTCTTAACTTTTGGTATTGGGTATTTTGTCTCAGCAATGAAAAAAAGTAGCTTAAGACAGATTTTGGTACCAGAGAAGTAGAGTCTTTGCTGTGATATTACCTGGCCACGTAGTTCAGGAGCCTTTGGAACTGGCCTATGAGAAGAGTTTGGAAAGATTTGGAGACCCCAGCTGAAGAAGCAGCCCCGGAATGCTGTAAGCTGAACTTGATGGCAGATTCTGGTCAGAGCTCAGAAGACCAAAATGCTGATACAATGCAGCTGGTTTATCCCCCCCCCCCACACCTCAAAAGAAAACAAGCAGGGTGTGGTGGCACACGCCTGTAATCCCAGCACTCAGGAGGCTGAGGCAGAAGGATCCTTGCGAATTCAAGAGCAGCCTGGGCTATAAAGTGAGCTCAAGGACAGCCTGAACTGCATAGTGAGACCCTGTCTCAGAGAGAGAGGGAGGGAGGGAGGGAGGGAGGGAACAATAAAAGGTCTATGTCTGAAAACAAAGCCCCTCCTCTCTCTTCACTCAAGTTTAAAGAAAGAGAGGTGGGGAAGCCAGGGTGAGTGAGCAGCAGAGATGAGACTGATGTGATGGAAAGGCGCAGGGTAGGGACGGACATTTGCAGAGTCTGTGTGGGAGATGCTTCTGGAAGGATAAGGCTCTCTCTGGGCATGTTTGCTGTGGGGAGGGTTTGCAGATGAACGCGGGGATACGGGGCGTGGTGAGTGCTGTTTGCGGAGATGGAGGAGGCTGAGGAGGATTCAGGGATGGCAAGAAATGTTTGTAAAAATAGGAGGGTTTGTTTCCATAGAGGGAGTTACAGAAACAGTCGTGTTAGACTTGAAGGTGGGAAGGGGATCAGAGGATGGGGGTAGACAGGAGGGGAGGGAAAGGGGAGAGGAGGAAATTGTGTGTACATACTGGTTCCCCACAACGAACGCATTCATTCTGTATTACAAACATATAGTAGTAAAAAATAAAGATTATTTTACAATGAAAAGATAGGGATGGGGAAGAAGGCTCCTCTTGATCTTTAATGAGAATATCGATGAGAAGGAAGTGGGTGTTCCTGAAGCTTCTACTTAGTCCCCCTCCCTCATGTTTCGATGTGATTAGTAGAAAGAAAGAGGCCTGTGCCCACTGTTCTCCACAGTAAAGCCTGGAGTTTGGGGTTGATACAGATCTGTGCTTTTCCCTTCAGTTCTCTAAAAGCTTCCCCTCAGGCCCCATCTGTTGCCCGCGGCCGCCACAGAAATTCTCCGCAGCATTCATTCCTGTGAGGAGCGGCACTGCTTCTGAGGACGGCACCAAGCCGGGTCTGAATTCAATTACATGTCATCAGTGCGTGCTTTATTCATAACAGTGCAGTATCGTAAACATCAGTGCTGAAAGAGACCAGCCTGTGGACCACCAGTGTGCTGGAACTGCTTTGAACACCAGGCATCAGGCATTGTCTGCCACAAGTGCCACTTGAAGGCAGCTTCTCAGCATAAGAGCCCTGGCAGGACTCGATACTGACTCAGACTTTATGATGACGGTGTGGACATTTTGATCTCTGTCCTGATTGATTTCCTCCTCGTCCCTCCCCCTCCCCCTCCCCCTCCCTCCCCCGCCCTCATCTTTCCCTCTCCCTCCCCCCCCTCCCTCCCTCCCTCCTCCTTCCTTCCTTCTCCCCCTGCCCTGTCTCTGTCTCCCTCTCCTCCTCTCACCCTCTCTCCCTCACCACTTGTCTCTGAGATGCTTGGCCTAAAGTTGGTTCTGTAATCTGTATCCTCCCCGTTTCTCCAAAACATGAAGTGATTTCCACTTTCCTGCCACTTGCCTCTGCAGTATCTCTGTAATTAATTCCAGCCATATTAGGTGATCGTGAGCAGCGTCTGCACAAGGCAATGTAAAAAGACAAGTAAATGTGGTATATTTTAGGAATCTTTCAAAGTCACTTGGCTAAATCCCCTGGACAGTTGCATTTATATAGGTCAGATTTTACATCCCTCCTCTCTAAAAGAAAGTAACAGATACTTTGTTTTAATTTACTTGTTTTTTCAAAACTTTGTTCCTTGAGTGCATTTTCATTTTCTCCAAACTGAGATCCCCATAGCTCTGGCTATTGCAGAGTTGTAAATTCACTGTTGGCCATGTCTAGTTTGGCTAGGATGAGCTTCATCATGTTGTTAGTAGGTGCAAATGGAACTGGAGAATTGTATTTTATTTAATTAATTAATTAATTAATTAATTTTTTATTTTTTGCAGTACCGGGGATTGAACTCAGGACCTTGTGCTTGCCAGGCAGGTGCTTATTCCGCTGAGCTCTATCCCTAGCCCGAGAATTATATTTTAAAACAAATACCAGAATTGTATCAAAGAGAAGAGAATCTCTGAAGAAAATTTTTTTAAAATGATTTCTGAGATTAGTTTTTCAAGTAATTTCCTTTTCCAGGGCCCATGTTCTGTGAGCTTCTGTGGTACCTTTCACGACTCCTGAGTTTCCCGACTGACAAGAAGTGAGGTCCATTTCAGAGGATAAAATAACAAGAACACCTGAGGGATTACATTTATGGGTGGGAAAGTAAACCCAAATGTTTCAACGTACATTAACTTCTTTCCTGTTTAGACTTCCCAGTGTTGTCTTTTCTCAGATGGGCACCAGATGGGTTTCCATTCTCCCAGGCCGCTCTGTAGATGTGTGTATAATAATGCCTGTCGCCATTAAATCTCTTGAGGCGGTTTTGCTTCCACAATAACATCCTGCAGGGGTCTTACAGTGTCACTGAGACCTCTTCTTTGTTTACAAAAAATGTGCAGGAAATCCAAGGTAAACACGGTAGTGTCCATCTCAAAGACAGGCCGTCTTCTCACCTCTTGTGTACGTGTTGATGGAGACTTCTCTTCTCCACCTTCCTCCTTTCCCTGCTGTTTGTCACCCTGGTAAGGCCTTCCGCAGTCTCCTGCACTCCTCACGGTGCTACCCTTTTTTCTAAACTCAAAAGCAGTGTCTGACACGGCCAGCCTGCAGTCTCCTTCTTCCTTTCTTTATTGCCTGAGGCGTTAAATTCCAGCTTGTCCTGCGTTCTCCATCCTTCTGCCTCTCCTCCCCTTGTGCACGCCCTGATCCTTACTCAGACTGTACCGCATTTCCTACATGTTTCTCATTTTTAGGCCTCTACTCATTCTGTGGTAGTTTAAATGAGAAGAAATGGGAGAGGGGAGAGACAGCAGCAGCCTCTGATGTCACTCCGGGTCAGGACAACCACCTGCCTGGAGGTTGAATTGATTTGCAGGATTCAAAGATATCAAGCTGAGATAAATATACATGTGCATTCAGCCAAGGTAGGTAAACTGAGTTTCAGAGAACTGAGTATATTCTGTGTCTGTACTTGGGGAAAAATCTTTAACTGTACAACAATCTTTTTTTTTTTTGCGGTACTGGGGATCGAACTCAGGACCCTGCGCTTGCTAGGCAAGCGCTTATTCCACTGAGCTATATCCCCAGCCCCCTGTACAACAATCTTTTGAAAATCCTTAATTGGCTCAATAAACTTGAACTGGAAAACTGAGGTTTCAAACACGAGTGCCCCTTCAAATCTCTGGTATATCCCTCCATCCATGTCACTTTCCTCTGCAAACATACACGGTTGAAAAACGTCACTTGGCTATTCCTTGTGATTTACTGTTTGTACATGTCCTGTCCGTTTCTTCCATAGAGACTGTAGAGCTCATCTTCTTTCCACCCATGCTACTTTGGACTATTTGGGGATTGCATTTTGCCTGGCCAATGTGCTTCAGTAATCATACTTTTTAAAATTAAAATTTGTTTGTTTATGTGTATGAGGAGGAGAGATAGTATGGATTCTGTTTAATATTCTGTAATTTTATTTGCTCAAGTGAAAAGGGGACAGAGCTTGGTAGTACTTCATGTGGATGATTACTTAGCATTTTAACCACAAATAGGTTCAAGTATACTATATTAGCTAAGATGACAGTATCTTACGCTGCTGCATCAAAAGTTATTGTTTACATACCATTGTGACACATTCAATAAATCATTCTGTGCTGACGGAGGAAATATTTAAAATGCAGGGTTTGAGCATTGCTTATTGTGACTTTCATTTAATGACATCTGCAGTGGCCTGCTCTTCAGACTGCTGTGTCTGCACTTGTGGGAATGCCTCCTCTATTTCACCGAGTTCTTCCAGTTTTGTGTATATTATCCTTAAACCATAGTCTTTTCTACTAACCAGCATTAATTCTTTCCTTGTCTGTTCTAACATCTCATTTACGTATTATTTTTTATCCTTGCCTAAAATGGTTCTAAAAGCTAAAAGGATTGCTGTCCAACTTAAACCACTCTTAGAACTGGATACGGGTTGGACCTAGGGAAATTTATCTAGCAGTGGAGATGGAAAAGGGTACTAGGAGAGTGAAATGCATGGTTTTTAAATATAGTTTGTCCAAGGAAAGTTAATCCTTAAATTTTTAAGATCCAGGAAACAGAAAATAACATGTTTTTGCCTATTTACTTTTTGCATTTAATTCTGTCAGAGATGGAACGTTTGAATGTACTCAGTTTGTATGTCTGATACCAAGTGGGCTTGGGATTCTGTTCATGTTCTCAGATTGACACAATTTTGGATATGGAAGTGACTTTTTATAATACTAAAATTGGATAGTGTCAGATTCCCTTTTCTTTGGTGGGATTTGTCTTCATTATCATTTGTTTCTACAGTAACTACCACCCTCAGTGACTTAGCTGTGCTCCTGTACTAGTCTGGCAGTCAGTCCTCTGCAAAGGTGTGTGTAGTGATCATGTCCTCCTATGTGTGTCTTTCTCTTTGGAGTGTACACTGTAAAGGTAGGAAATAATATCTTGTACCACCTACCTTCCAGTGTCTAGCTCAGACCTTTGTAGGCATGTAGAGAATATTAGCATCTTCACAGTAACAACAGCAACCCCAGATCTCAGTGGCTGAAGACAGTCAGGCTGGCAGGGGCCTGTGTTGTCCTTGTTGTGGAGGGTAGGCAAACCTCTCCACACACTTTGATGGGGGCCAGTCATCTCAGCAAGGGGAAGAGAAATGGCGAATGGTGCTCTGCCTCTGGGTGTTTCAGCAGGGAACTGACAGGTCACTTTCTCTGATGTTTCTTTGATCAAAACAAGTGAGACCTAGCCACATGCATCATCGTGAGGAATGGGGATGAGGAAGAACCACCTACTATGTTCCTTAAAGAAGACTTAGATTATTAGTGACTCACACTAATGCCTGCTAAATAGATAGCTGCTACCTGGTACTTAATACTTACTTAATGAATAAAGAATCCAAACTATCTCCTGAGATTTTTCCTACTTTCTATGCAGTAAGCAGAACTACTTCCAATAATGTAGGACAGCATCCAGAGCTAATTCCCTTCTATC